>JAOTRH010012493.1:0-22996 GCA_034768845.1 Heliamphora exappendiculata
CCAATCCAATTGTAATTGAATCTGCTATTGAAATCTGAATTTCAATGGCCAATGAAATTCACAGATTCCAACATTTTCCACTCGGATTACACAACCGAGGAAAGAGAAAATGAATCCTATGTACCGACTCCATCACCAAAGGACAAAGGTAGAAATTGTAGACTCTTGCCCATTACCCAATCCCTAAGCATCATAGGACCGGTTAGGTAATGACAAGTTCTATACAGAGCACCACAACGTAAAAGCTGACTTACAGACTACAACCGATGGATAAAAGCACTAACCATCTTCTTTACGGGAACTACCTCGAAGGACAAAGGTACCTACTCTGCGCACGTTTTTGGACTTTCACCGAGGGCAACTCATGCCAAATACCCGCTATTCTGGTACATCTAGAGAATCATTTCGCAAAATCGAAACGTTTCCACAAATATACATTAAACATGTATATATAGATCGATCAATGAACATGGAGATCCAACAAAAACATATTTCAAAGTTGAGACTCAACCCCAAAGGTTAGCTCCAAACTTCCAAAAAAAATATGTTTTCAAGATTTTCACACATTTCCATTTTCAAAACCACCTTTTTCAAAACCATGAACATCCACAAGTCCATATCATGTAATAAAACAAGAAAAAAGCCAAAACATGCTTTTTATCCAAACAAACATGGTTTAAACATAAAATATAACATTCACATTTTAGTAAATCAAGGGCTATTAGAACTCACCCCAATCTCAAAACTCTCCTTCTCACACAAGGAAGAAAAGAGTTGACACCAACAGAAAAAGTGTCAACACAAGCACAAAAGGTGTCGACACAAATAGCGGAGGTGTCGACACAAACAGAAAATGTGTCAACACAAACAGAAAAATGTGTCAACACAACCAGCGAAAGTGTCGACACAAACAGCAAAGGTGTCGACACAAACAACAACAAAATACTCAACACCAACAGAAAGAAAATGTGTCGACACCAACAGAAAAAGTTGTCGGCACAAACAAAAAATGTGTTGACACAAAAAAAAAGAGAGTTCAACGTAAACAGCCACAGCGTGGTCAACACCACAGAAGGAAAATGTGTCAACACAAAATTCCAAAATTTTAAAATTTCAGAATAGGCTACAAGCGATGGTGAAAACCAAACCCAAGCTACTGAAACAACTTCTCAGCCCCAAATTAAACCATCCAAATACCTCTTTTTCAACCCATAGACATACATAAATCCAAAACAACGAAGATACACCGAAAGAAAAGCCTCAAACCCGTTATCCTCCAACCGAAATCAACCAAAAAGCGATTTTAAACCAAAAGTCCAACTTTTTGAAACATCAATTAACTTTTCGTATATTTTTAAATGGTAAAAACACATATAATTGCACGTAGCACCCTTTAAAGACAAGATAGTCTAGGATCCTACCTCAGTGAGTTAAAAATTCAACACCTCGATCCACGTGCAAAATTGAGCTTCGTCAAAATAAAATTCCGTTCGAATGAATGCGTAGAGCACGATGCTTATAACAAGGATTGGCTGTTGGTTCGTCAAAAACCAAGGCCTTGGCCCCCGAGAAGTTAGAGAGAAGGCAGAGAGAAAAAGGAGGAAACTTAAGAGTTAAGTTTTGAAAAAATCTTTTGAAAATATTTAACTCCAGATATTTATAGGCCTCCAAAATATCTTTTTTTTTTAATTTTTAAAATTCGCACTACAACTACCTGCAGCCCCCGAGACCAACCCCGCATGCTTATTTAAATCTAAACATGCATCAAAAGCATATGAGCATATTTTAAAAAAATGCCAAAAAGGCTTTAAAACACCAAATATGCATATATATCAAAATAAAATTGTACAGGGTCTAACAACTCTCCCCCTTAAGGAATTTTGCTCCCGAAATTCACTACAAGGTCACGAGGTAAATAGATCTGGGTATCTAGCATGCACCCCAGACTCAAGCTCCCAAGTCGCTTCCTCAACTCCATGATGAAGCAACTGAACCTTGGCATAAGCAATCGTTCTCCCCCGTAACACCTGTTCCTTTGTATCTAGGATCTTCACTGGACGCTCCTCATACATAACATCCTAATCAACCCGCAACTCAGCCCAATCCAGAACATGTGAAGGATCAGGCTCATACCTCCGAAGCATAGAGACATGGAAGATGTTATGCACGGAAGCTAACTGAGGCGGCAAGGCCAGACGGTATGCTACCACCCCAATCCTCTCTAGGATCTCGAATGGTCCAATAAAACGTGGTGATAGCTTTTCACTATGACCAAATCTCGTCAACCTTCTGCGTGGCGAGACCTTCAAAAACACCTGATCCCCCACTAAAAGCTCTAACGGTCTCTTTCTCTGATCCGTATAACTCTTTCGGCGGCTCTAAACTGCCACCATACGCTAATGAGTCACTATAATCTTTTCGATCATCTCCCGTACTAAGTCGGGTCCCAAAACAGTGGTCTCACCCACATCTGCCCAACACACCGGTGATCTACACAGTCTACCATACAAAGCCTCATACGGTGCCATTCCAATACTGGACTAATAGCTATTGTTGTATGCAAACTCCGCCAATAATAGATTATCCTCCCAAGAACCCCAAAAATCAAGCACACGGGCTCTCAACATATCCTCTAAAATCTGGATGGTCCTCTTAGATTGATCGCAGTCAGTGGGTGAAAAGCTGTACCGAAAGTCAAGCTCGTCCCTAAGGCCACCTGAAGACTCTGCCAAAAGCGCGATGTAAAGCAAGGGTCTTGATCAGAAACAATAGTCACAGGTACTCCGTGTAGTCGGACTATCTCCCAGATGTACAATCTGCTCAGTCTATCCACTGAATCTCTCACTCGAATAGGGAAGAAGTGCACAGACTTCGTCAACCTATCAACCACAACCCAAATAGCATCATGTTCTGCCGACGATCGAGGAAGTCCTGATACGAAATCCATCGTGATATTCTCCTACTTCCACTCAGATATAGGCAATGGCTGTAACAATACCACTGATCTTTGGTGTTTCACCTTTACTTGCTGACAAGTAAGGCACTGTGACACAAATTGGATTATGTCTCTCTTCATTCCCGTTCACCAGATCGTGCCTCCTGGATGCACTGCAAGGCGTGAATGATGAAAACTGGCAATGCAGCCCTATATCATCTGAGCCTCTTGATCAGTTTGCTGAGCCTCTAACACGTATCCAATCAATGCAGGCTATGAAGCTACTAAATATAAGGTCTCACCGGCCCCTGTCTCTCCAAGACACAGATCAAACTCCCCAACATCTCTAAGCATATCCCATTCTCATATAGCCACAGAAGCTAATGAACCACGAGATCTCCTACTGAGCGCATCAGCTACGATATTTTCCTTTCTCAGATGGTACTACAAATCAAAGTCGTAGTCTCCTAGTAACTCCATCCATTGTCGTTGGCGAAGATTCAAGTCTTTTGTAAAAATAAGTATTTTAAGCTCTTGTGATCGGAGAAAACCTCGAAATGTTCACCATATAGATAATGTCGCCATGTCTTTAAGGCGAAGACCACAGCTGCCAACTCTAGATCATGTGTAGGGTAGTTCTTCTCATGTGTCTTCAACTGTCGTGAGCCGTAAGCTACAACCTTACCTCCCTGCATCAATACACTGCCTAAACCGCCGTGTGATGCATCGCAATACATTGTATATCCAAGACCTCGCTCTGGAATAATCAACATTGGCGCACTGGTCAATCTCGTCTTTAGCTCCTGAAAAGCTGACTCACAAGAGTTGCTCCACATGAACATAACTCCCTTTTGCGTTAAACGCGTCATAGGTGCTGCCAACCTAGAAAAGTCCTTGACGAACCGCCGATAATAACCTCCTAAACCCAAAAAATTACGAATCTCAAAGACGTTCTTCGATCGCTGCCAATCCATCACGGCATCAGTCTTCGACGAGTCCACTAGTGCCCCATCCTTTGACACCATGTGTCCGAGGAATCTCACCTCTGACATTCAGAACTCGCACTTCTTGAAATTTGCATGCAAGCAATGCTCTCTCAGAAGCTGCAAGACAATATGTAGATGCTTCTCATGCATCTCCCTCGTAGGTGAATAGACCAAAATGTCATCCACGAATACCACCACAAAACTGTCCAGATAAGGGTGGAAAATACGATTCATCAAACCTATAAATGTCGCAGGGGTGTTCGTCAAACCAAACGGCATGACCAGAAACTCGTAATGACCATAACGAGTCTGAAAGGCAGTTTTTGCTATGTCCTCATCCTTAATCCTAAGCTTGTGATACCCTAACCTCAAGTAAATCTTCGAAAAGCAGCGCGATCCCTTCAGCTGATCAAACAGGTCGTCAATTAGTGGCATAGGATACTTGTTCTTCACGGTTACCTGGTTCAGCTTCCTGTAGACTATACATAGTCTCAAAGACCCATCCTTCTTCTTCGCAATTAGAGCTAGAGCTCCCCACGGCGACGTACTCGGCCGCATAAACCCCTTGTCTAGCAACTCCTGCAACTGCACCTTGAGTTCTTACAACTCAGCAGGTGCAAAGCGATACGATGACATAGAGATAGGAGCCGCTCTTAGAACAAGATTAATAGAGAACTTCACATCTCAGCTTGGCGGTAACTCAAATAGATCATCTGGGAAGACATCTGGGTAATCACAGACCACAAGGGGTAACTCCCCTTGAACCTCACCTAGCTCATCCAACCTGAGAGCAAAAAAGAGGAAACCCAAGTCCCCTCGAACCCAAATTGCACCGGGCACAGAAGCCAAACCCTCATCCCGATCACCCACAAAATAAAAACAATCACCCTCTAGTGTGCAGATCGACACCCTCCATCGCTCATAATCTATATATATAGGCACGGTAGGTAGTCAGCCAGTCCATCCCTAGGATGACATCAAACGTGATCATGTTTAGAATGATAAAATCAAACTCTAAACAACGACCGGCGACTCCTAAATCACAAGATCTACAAACTCTACTCAACACCACATTCCTACTGACTGGGGTCTCTACGCTCAATGCACTACTCAACGGGTCTATCTGTAACCCCAATGCAAATGCAAAAGCATAAGAGATAAAGGAATGCGATGCTCCCGTGTCGATAAGAACACTGGCTCATGATCTAAAGACTACAAGAGTACCTCTGATCATGGATGGAGTAGCTACAACATCAAATGCAACTGGTGCTTTAGAAACACGAGGATCAGCAAGAACATAAGCCCTGGCCTACGGTAGTCTGGTCTGCCCACCATAACTCTGAGATGTCGGTTGCCTCATAGACTGTGCTGAGGTACCTCCCTCTGCAAACCTAGACGTCTGGGCCTTAGGCTACTGAGGAGTCTACCGTCTCTGAGCAGATGTAGCAACTGATGCTCCCATCGCGCTCCGAACACTCCCTCGTTAGGGATAAAATCTGCAAAAATGTCCAGATTGACCACGCTCAAAACATACTGGTGGGTCTCTCGCCTGTGACTGGACAAGCGCTGCACTCTAGATCTAGCCCTTCTATGGGCACTTAGATGAACGATGTCCCAACTGTCCACATCAATAACAAATCAGCCTTCTCTGCTCTAGACTTCCTGTCGAGACCACTTTAAGTGCAAGTGTGGATAACTGCTGCTGATACAATCCGGCAGAATGAGAACTAGGTCCAGACGACCTCTGGCACTTTTTCCCATGCCTTTGGAACTGTGCATCTCCACTGCTATGCTGACTCTCACTCTCTCTAACTCTGCGGCTCTCTGCCAGCGAGTTCTCTACTCGAATAGCGGCTTCTATTACCTGGATGTACACCTCCAAACCAAGAGCTACAATCATGTCCTTGATGACAGGTCGAAGGCCTCTTTCAAACCTCCTAGTGCGCAATTCCTCTGTATATACCATATCAGCTGCAAACCGCGACAGATTCGTGAACTTGGCCTCATACTGAACCACAGAAAGGTTTTCCTGAACAAGGGAAAGGAACTCCTCTCGGTATGTATCTCTCGAATATCTTAGAAAATACTTCTCCAAGAAGACTCTCGTGAAAGCGGCCCACGTGTCATCCACCGTGGTCTTAGTGAACTTTCACCTCTCCCTAGCAACCTCTCACAGTTAGAACGCCACCAACTTCACTCGCAAGGCATCCTCCTCGATATCCAGAGTATCAAAGATAGTCGTGGTCACTTCCAACCACTCAGTAGCAATCTTGGGGTCCAGCTCCCCAAAAAAGGTAGGAGGATCCAACCGCCAAAATTCCCTCATAGCCACAGAGGCTCTTGGCTTAGGAGCCCTCACTCCAGCCCTGGATGTCTCAGCCATAGCTCTCATAGTGGCAAGAATCTCCTGCATGACGTCAGCACCGCCCACCTGTTCTTGTGGGACATGAACGTCTCCCTCCTCCAGGACCTAAACATAAGCTCAACCTCGGCCACGACCTCGGCCATGACCCCGTCCCCGTCCTCCCTGTGTGGACATAATTCTATATAAAATAAGATAATAGGATAAGCTTTCCTACCGAATGTTATTTCTAACATAAACACATAACACACATAAGCATGCTAACACGTAGCCACTTAAGGTTATGTAAACACGTCTCACATACTGAGGAGAACCAATAAGACAGACTCATCCATTTGGATAACTTATTCAGATTCCTTGCAAGAAAACACGTCAGCCAAATGGGTTTCTAACTTGGCTTCCAAATTCGTTATTCCAAACGCCTTAAGGCAAGACTCATCAATTCGAAGATTTAACCTCCATGTCCATATATTCACAAACAGTTATGCTAAAAAAGGTAACAGCATGTTATAAAAATATTTATACACATGCAAGCAAGCATCATAATCAACCTCACCTGGTGATAAACCCTCTTCCCATGGCTCTTAGGTATTCGAACCCAGAGCTTTGATACTAAGTTGTCACGCCCCAAAACCCAGGGTCACGTGAAAATCCACCAAATACCAGTTTTATGAAAATAAGTTTTCATTCATTCAAATCCACCTGTTGAAATAAAATAAAAACTCAATATGCATCTCTCATAAATAGTAAAACATCCTATATCACATGCATAAGTACATTGCCGAAGCCCCTATAAAAACAGACTATAAAACTGTAAAGCAGGATATGCAATCATATGGTGGGTGCTAACTCAACCACCAGCAAACCAAGCATTATAACTAATGCAAACAACAGTTAAAGGAAACTGTAATCAAAACGTTGTTTTCCAGTCGGATCACACAATCGAGGAAAGAGAAAATGAATCCTATATACCGACTACGTCACCAAATGACAGAGGTAGCAACTATAAACTCTTTTACATTACCCAGTCCCTAAGGATCATAGGACCGGTTAGGTAATGATAAGTTCTATACGGAGTACCACAACATAAAAGCTGACTTTACGTACTACAACCGATGGATAAAAGAACCAACTACCTTCTTTACAAGAACTACCCCGAAGGACAAAGGTACCTACTCTGCACACGTTTTTAGACTTTCACCGAGGATAACTCATGCCAAATACCCGCTATTCCGGTACATCTAGAGAATTATTTTGCAAAACCAAAACGTTTCTACAAATACACATTAAACATGTATATATAGATCCATTCATTAACATGGAGATCCCACAAAAACATATTTCAAAGTTGAAACTCAACCTCAAAGGTTAGTTCAAAACCTCTAAAAAAATATGTTTTCAAGATTTTCACACATTTTCATTTTCAAAACCACCTTTTTTAAAACCATGAACATCCACAAGTTCATATCATGTAATAAATCAAGAAAAAAGCCAAAACACGCTTTTTATCCAAACAAACATGGTTTAAACATAAAATATAACATTCACATTTTAGTAAACCAAGGGCTCTAAGAACTCACCCCAATCTCAAAACTCTCCTTCTCACACAAGGAAGAAAAGGGTTGACACAAACAGAAAAAGTGTCAACACAAACACAAAAGGTGTCGACACAAACAGCGGAGGTGTCGACACAAACAAAAAATGTGTCAACACAAACATAAAAATGTGTCAACAACACCAGGGAAGGTGTCGACACAAACAGCAAAGATGTCGACACAAACAACAAAGAATACTCAACACCAACAGAAGAAAAAATGGGTCGACACAAACAGAAAATGTGTCGACACCAACAGAAAAAGGTGTCAACAGAAATAGAAAATGTGTCAACACAAAAGAACAGAGAGTTCAACGTAAATAGCCACAGTGTGCTCAACACCACAGAAGAAAAATGTGTCGACACAAACAGAAAATGTGTCGACACAAAAACCCAAAATTCTAAAATTATAGAATAGTCTACAGGCGATGGTGAAAACCAAACCCAAGCTACTGAAACAACTTCTCAGCCCCAAATTAAACCATCCAAACATCTCTTTTTCAACCCATGGACATACACAAACCCAAAATAACAAAGATACACCGAAAGGAAAGCCTCAAACCCCTTTTCCTCCAACCAAAATCAACCAAAAAGCGATTTTAAACCAAAATTCTAACTTTTTGAAACATAAACTAACTTTTCATGTATTTTTAAACGGTAAAAACACATATAATTGCATGCAGCACTCTTTAAAGACAAGATAGTCTAGGATCTTACCTCGGTGAGTTAAAAACTTGATGCCTCGATCCACGTGCAAAATCGAGCTTCGTTGAAATAAAATTCCATCTGGATGGATGCATAGAGCACGATGCCTATAACATGGATCGGCAGTTGGTCCGTCAAAAACTAAGCCCCGGGCCCCCGAAAAGTTAGAGAAAAGGTAGAGAGAAAAAGGAGAAAACTTAACAGTTAAGTTTTGAAAATATCTTTTGAAAATATCAAACTGCAGATATTTATAGGCCTCAAAAATATTTTCTTTTTTTTTAATTTTAAAATTCGCACTGTAACTCCTCGCAGCCCCCGGGACCAACCCTGCATGCTTATTGAAACCAAAACATGCATCAAAAGCATATAAGCATATTAAAGTAAAGATGCCAAAAAGGGCGTCAAAACACCGAATATGCATATATATCAAAATAAAACGGTACAGAATCTCACAAAACTAAACTAATGATTAAAAAAATTTTGAATTTATGTTAGAAACAAATAAAAGAACTGAATAATAAACAAAATGCTAAAAGGAAGCTAAATTTAAACTAAAAGATTTTTATGGGTTTTATGTTTAAACAAAATAAAAGAAGTGAAAAGAAAAGAAACTATAAAAAAAATTAAACTAACATTTTAATTAGAGAAAAGGACAATTAGCAAAATAAAACTAGTAACAAAAATTTAAAAAAAAGAAATACTAGAAAAGGAAATTACACTAAAGAGAAAAGAAGAAGAAAAGGAAAAAAATGCTATTAAAAGAACATTTGAGCTAATGCTAAAAGAAAAGAAACATTAGACTAATATTAAAAGAAAATAAAAGAAAATAAGATGGAATATTAGTATTAAAAAGAAATAGAATTTTAAAAGAAAAATAAAACTATATTACAAGAAAAAAAGAATGGTACATTGAAAAGAAAAATCTACATTATAAAGAAAATGGACAATACAAGAAAATTAAACTATATTAAAAGAAACATAAAAATAAAAAAAATGAAATATATTAGTAAAGGGAACGAAACTAATACTAGAAAAAGATTAAATAAATTAATTACAACTATTTAACTTGAATGTAAATGTAGTATTAACAACTATATCTACATAAATGTAAGTGCATTATTATAATGATTAACAACATCAATAAATTGTCATCGCCAAAATATGCTAGCACTAAATTGATGAAATAATAATTAAAAAAAAGACAATGTACTTAGTATGGATGTGTGGACTAAAAAATTAATTAAAGTGGCTAAATTTCATTAAGCAAATTAAATAACAAACAAAATTAATTATATGAACAAAAGAAATACACGAATTGAAATTAAATTTAACCCAATTGCTCTAAAGGAGAGATAATGAAGTTAGAAGGATCGAGGATCCAAATAAAATACCTGAATTGCTAAAGAATCCTCAAGTCGGGGAATGGTGCCAATGATCTAATCCTCGATATCCAAGTTAGGGCGTCAAAGGTTCGGCTCTTGGTACTCTGGCAAGGTTTCGGCATCGAGGCTCGGATTGCTCGGCGACTCGGCAGAGCTTCTCTCACTAAATCACTCTCTAAAATTCTGTCCTAAAAACGTATACTAGGGTACGGTATTTATATAATTCTTCAACTAATGAGATGCTTCCACGTTCTGGGATATGTCAGGCCATTTTGGAGTTGGTGGTCGCAATGTTCATAAGTTGGTGGTCGCCAGGTTTGAAAAGGTCCCACAATGTTCTATTTGCAGTCGCCACAATGCAAGTTGCCAGTTGCCAGTTGCCAGTCGCCAGGTTGGAGCTGGCGACTGGCAACTTTTGGTTAGGATTTTCAAGAGGTTCTATTGGCGGTCACCTCATTGGGAATAACTTGCATAGAAAGTTTTTGATAGTTTAACATAATTTCATTGGTTTGAAGGTTTCAATGATTGGGTTCAATTACCGAGCTTGGATCACTTTTCGAGGATCGTAGTAAGGTACCATTTCAACTATTTTCATCATCGGATTCACCTAAGATTGGACGGGGTCAAATTGGGGTGTCTATAGTTGCCCCTCTTTGATATAACTTGCATAGCAACGTGTGATATAAGTTATATCAAAGATCTAGAGACAACAGCCATTTGATCGAGCCGTCAATCTTAGGCCAAAAACATACAAGCATGCATATGGTGTTGGTCGTACTCGAATTTCCATCGAGCTGCCTACGTACCCCTTTGGTATGGATCAGATCGAAATGTAGTTCCTAGAACAAAATGTAAGGATGCAATGATAAGAATACATGATGAAGATGCTAACATGATGCAGGTGCTGGTATGGTTGAACAATTCCTAAAGATCAAGTCAAAATCTAAAGGAAGCATAAACAAGCAAGTCAAAGATCGAGTCAAAATATAAGAACTCGATTGAGGATAAGATAATCAAAAGGATAGAGTCAAGATCCTAGAAATTACCTTAGCCGGGAAGGCAACAACGAATTGATCGGTCGAGTCAAGATCTAACAACCCGAAGCGATAACGGGATAAGGATAATTAAGAAGTCGAGTCAAGACTTTAATACCATCCTTATCGGAGAGAACCACGGATTTATAAGTCGAGTCAAGACCTAAAACTTCAGGACGAGGCACGAGATAAAAGTAATTAAAAGCCAAGTCATGGCTTAAAATTAAATTTATCGAGAGAAGAAGCTACAAATTAATTGGTCGAGTCAAGACCTAAAAGCTCGGGATAAAAATAATTAAAAGCCAAGTTACGACTTAAAAATAAATTTATCGATAGGAGAAACCACGAATTAATAGATCGAGTCAAGACCTAAGAACTCGAGATGAGACACGGGATAAAAATAATTAAAAGGCAAGTCACAGTTTAAAATTAAATTTATTTAGAGAAAAACTACGAATTAAAGCATTGCCAAAACAAATTTGCAAAATTATATTTAAAAACACATAAGATTTCAAATTATTATTTTTGAAAAGCACTCAAGGTTATTTCGAAAAACACACACAAAATAAGAAAAAGATTTAGAGATTATTATTTTTTTTTATTTTTTATTTTTATTCTTTTTTTGTTAACAAAAAATATATCTTGGAAATAACACACACGAAGTTAATAATCACCTAAAATAAACACACAAATAAAATAACCACACACAAAGGAAATAAAATAGGCACACATAAATAAAAGATCCCCAAACAAACCCTCAAAAACCCAAAATTGTGACATAACTGTTTGACAGGCTAGCGGCCGCCAAGACGAAATCCCTTTGACATGGCAATCGCTGCCTTCAAACCCTTACAACATGGCAGTCGCCATGTGGCCGTTCAAAAATTGAGCAGTCGCCGTAACTGAAGGTGGCAACCGCCACCTCCAAACACGCATAAGGCCCTTTAAGGCGCGCACACGCCGGGGGGGGGGGGGGGGTGGGTTCATTCTCGCCTATCCCCCCCCCCCCCCCCCCCCCCCCCCCCCCCCCCCCCCCCCCCCCCCCCCCCCCCCCCCAGTCTCTCCTATCCTCTCTCTCTCTAGCCTTCCTTCGCTCCTAAACCTCTCTCATACTCTCTCTTGCTCCTCTCTTGCCTCCTACCTTTTGTGTTCTTTTCTCTTTGTTCTTCTTGTTATGGCGAGTCACGGACACCTTGAAGACATTGCGAGGACCATCCGAGGCTCCTCCATCAGCCCACTACTGCGATGGACGCTCTCGTGCTTGAGGCGAAGTGTGCCTCCCATCGTTTTACTGAGGAGGAGGCACGGGTAGCTGCTAAGGCATAGGCAACTGCAGATGCTGCTGCTGAAGCCGAGATGGCCAGTTTTCTCGACCCCGATGCTGAGGAGGGCCACCCAGCGCCCTTTGATCCGCACACTTACGCCCTCGGTTCCCCACCATTTACTTCTGGGTGGGATGCGGCACTACGAGCCGCCCACAGACTCCATCACTGCTGATGTACTTCTTTGGGAGCCGGACTAGCACATCCCTCGCCAACGCCCATCGGTAAGTTTCCAAACTTGCTTGTTTAATTATTAAAGCATATTTTTATGATATATCAAACGTAGACGCATGCTTAGGATTTCCCATGTGGTATGATGTGATGATGATATTGATGATATTGATGGTGTTGATGATACGTTAATGTTTGAGATCCGTACTGCAAATCTTAGCTTAGATGCCCATACAATGGAGATTAAAACGGTAAGAACACTAGGGCTTGAACAAACAATAAAAAATGGTTATTTTAGCAAAAATCTCAAAAATAAATGACTTGACTTTTTATTTTTTATTTTTAGGAAAACATGAAAAATTAAGTGATTGATTTTTTGTTTTTTTTTTTTTGGGGCTAAACTAAGGAAAAAAATTTAAGAAATCTTCAGTCGAAAATCTTAAAATCTACGGCAAATTTTCAGAATCACAAACCTTAGAAATTTTAGGAGCATTTTGGAGGAAAATTTTTCAAAGACCCTAAAAAAAATTTCAAAAATCTTAGAAAATTAAAGAAAATTTTTTAGAAAAGTCCTAAAAAATTTATGAATTTTTTTTAGAAAATTAAGGAAAATCCTAGAAAAATAGGAAAAATTTTAGAAAATCTTTAAAAATTTTTGGAAATATCCTAGAGAACTGTTGCAAAAATCTTAGAAAATCAAGAAAACTTTTCAAAAATATTTAGAAAATTTGGGTAAAATTTTTTTAAAAAAATTAAAAATTCTAGAAAATTTGGGTTAAATTCTAGAAAATTAAGAAAAATCTTAAAAAATCAAGAAAAATTAGAGCGAAAGAGGCAAAACACTAATTCCAAAGGGAGGATTTTTATATTTTTTTTATATTTTTGATTTTTAACACAAAATGATAGAGATTTTCCTAGCGCACCAGATCTTAGAGTTCCTAATTTTCTATTAGGACGTGCAAAAATTAAAGCATCGTCACTTACACACGAGTCTAGGGTTAAGGAGATTTGCCTGGCGCACCAAGTCTTAGGGTTCCTTGTCTTCTACTAAGACGTGCAAAATTTTCCTGGCACACCAGGGCTTAGGGTGCCTAGTCTTCTAGGGCTTGAGAGATTTGCCTGGCTCACCAGGGCTTAAGGTTCCTAGTCTTCTACTAGGACATACTAGGTTTGCCTGGCGCACCAGGGCCTATGGTGCCTAGTCTTCTAGGGCTTGAGAGATTTTCCTGGCTCACTAAGGCTTAGGGTGCCTAGTCTTCTAGGGCTTGAGGAAAACGAAGGGTCGTCACACACACACGAACCTAGGGTTTTTATTGCTTTCAGCATAGTTTTACACACCACTAACTGGGTCTGTTCTTATATATTCTGGTTGTCTTCTACTTTTCAGGCTGGCCATTACATCAGAGGCTTCGGAGGTTCTACCTCTTGGGAGGTGTTGGAGTGGTATGATGCCCTCCTTGCTCCTAGCCGGGCCATCATTGATGCCTCCGACTTTGCTAGATTCATACCCTTATTGGGTAGGACGAGCAATGACTGGGTATGGTTGACAGCTTTGGCTCAGTGGTGGTGGGATACCACCAACACCTTCTACTTCACCACGTTCGAGGCTATGCTGATGCCTTTGGACTTCTCTCTCATCACAGGCATCCGAGTGGGAGGAACCCCATTCCGTTCAATCCATCCATTGCCCGGTCAGTCGACGCGCTGTTGTACCTGCTTAGGGCTATTCCAGTGCAAATGGATAGAGACCGGGTCTGGTATATGTGGTTCTTTAAGCGATATAAACATTTTCACTGCATCGAGCCCTGCCACTTGAAGTGGGTCGCTCGGGGATTTCTGATGTATATGTTCAGTACCTCCTTGGTCTCAAACAAGGAGAACACCGTTCATTTACATTACCTGGGCGCCCTGGCTCGTCTTGATAGGGTCACTTCATTTGATTGGGGAGGCGCTACTCTCGCCACCATCTACGGCTTTATGCGGACCCTAACTCGGTTCCCCCAGGAGCACAGCATAGGGGGATAATGGAGGGTCTTGGAGGTATGATTTACTTTCTGCGCATTTCCATTCCTTTCTTTTATCCACTATCCATTATCTTCTTGCTGACATGTTCTTCTTTGCAGCTGTGGACTTATGAGTTCCTCGAGCTTCACGTCCCGACAAACTCTGCGGCAGACTTTCTAGTCATTCCCTGAGCGGTCCAGTGATAGTTTGTGTGTGATTCTAAGAGGGGGGTGAATTGAATATTTAAAAAATTTCTAGTTTAAATATTCAACTTTTTAAATCCCAAGTATATATATATATATATATTCACTTATTTGAAAATTATAGCACAAACAAAATTTTCTCTTAAAATATTTGAGTAAAGTTTGATAAAAATTCTTGTTAATAACGTCCTTTTATTTTTTAATACAAGTATAACTCTTCTTTACAAGATAACTACACAAGTATACTTAAAAACCTCTTGTTAAAAGATTTGAATATAAATATTTGAGAACTTCTTGTTTTAACAATAAAAATATAACTTTCAAGTTTAATACTTTTCAACTATTAAGATTACTTTAATTTCAGAACGTTTCTTGCAAAAAAAATATTTCAAAAACTTTCTAGCGATAAAAATAAAGGATGCAAGAAATCAAATATTCAAGTAGTAGTGTATGTTTAAAACACTTTTTCTTACTTTAACAGTTTATAGCCTTCAATGTCGATTTTCGAGTAGACTAGTTTCTTGAATAAAGTACGATAGTATTACTTCAAAAATAAATAAATTAATTGTTAGAGGCAAAACTGTCAAGATCATTATTTTTGTAAAATAATTTTTGGTAAAAAATTAACTGGACGGGCAAACGCTGAAACGGGCTCCAAATAAAACTTTTGACGAAGAACGATCAAAATAAAACACGTGCAACCAAGGTTAATTTAGAAGAATACCTCTTGTAGATCTAATCTTCAACTACGACTTGATTCCGAGTTGAAGCTCATGTCAGTTCTTCTACCGTATTCTTTTTTGCGATCTTCGAACGTAGTGTGAGCTACGATCCTCCGAGAACATGTACCGGTAGAACCCTGATATATTTTTTAAATCTTGGAAGACAAAAATAATATATCAAGAATGATATTAAAATCAAATCTAAACTGGTTCAGCCTACCCGCATATATATAGGGCTACAATAGGAATTTTGAGAGTAATTATGAGTATGACTTCCAGTGGAACACAGATACCTACGGGTAATTTCTGTAATTATGGAAAGACGCAGCGGTTTTTGTAATTTTCATAAAATACTGAATTATAGTTCACACCACTAAAGAACTATAATTGCACTCTGACCCATAATCTCAAGACCTTCTTGCAATGAGCTCATGTTATTAAATGCCTACCATTTCTCCCTACGTTAAGATTCTCGATACCCGCCAATTAAATTTACTTACTAATAATTTAATTTAATCGGCATCTTGATATTCCTTAAACCCTTCAGCTTAACTTATTTGACCGCCGGATAATTAAATTCACCTGCAAGGTTTTGCCCGGTCAAAACTTATAAGCATCCTTAAGGGGGTATCGTCAATCCCGATCATTGGGACGTGAATTTCATTAATAATTAGTTGCCATATAAATAATACCGCTATCTAACTCACCGAGAATATAGACCCATAGAAGATCGCACCCTTTAATGAATCAAAATAATGAATATTAAATATATACAAATTAGTAATTATTTCAGGATTAAGAGGATAAGCACTGTTCATAATAACCTTGGGGTGTGAATTAATTTATATAGTCAGTAGTCAGTACTAAATTAATTACCCCAAACGTTCCATTCAATACACACAAAGTGTATTTGCACAGAGAGTCGAAACAATAGATGATGCTATTATCTGTTCTCCGTAACCAAAACAGACCTACTAAAACTCTGTGCCACAGTCGTACCGATGGTATGTCTATTTTCATTTAAACTGTGAACATAAAATTTATATTCTACAATAACCTAAAATTTGATCTTCTGTGTGTAAACCGTACTCTACACACCAGATTAAATATTATACAGAATATTGGGCATCCATACATATCAAAGAAATGATGCACATACATTGCTCATAAAAATTCTCATAAAATGGATAATTAATAAAATTAAACACTAAAAATATGGTTTTTAATATACCAACCATAACCATCTCCAACTTATACTCAAAAGCATGCTACTATACATCTGACTCCCATGCCCTCTACATGACTACCAAAAGTTTTAGCCGGTAAGCTCTTTGTAAAGGATCTACAAGGTTGTCTCCTGATGCAAGCACTATGTCTGACTGAAAATTTGAGTCTGCATACTCCAAAGGTACTAGATTGTCTGCCTAGTAAACTAACATATAATTCTTAGTCCTTTTTAGGTACTTGATTATATATTCTTTACCACAATTCAATGCTCCTGCCCTGGATTAAACTAATATCTGCTAACCATGCCAATGGCAAAGCAGATGTCGGGTCTAGTGCAAAATATAGCATACATGAGGCTTCCTACTGCCGAAGCATAAGAAATCGCCTTCATCTTCTCTATCTCATCAAGTATCTTGGGATGCTGATCCTTGGATAGAGTGATTCCATGCCTGAAAGGGAGAAACCCTTTCTTGGAATCCTGCATGCTAAAACGAGCAAGGATATCATCGATATACTTTGCTTGTGATAAGCCCAACATCCTTTGTTTTTGATCTCGCATAAGCTTGATCCCAAAGATGTGACTGGCTTCTCCCAAGTCCTTTATATTGAACTGTCCAGATAACCATACTTTAATCATAGATAATGCCCCCACATTGTTTCCTATGAGCAAGATATTGTCTACATAAAGTACTAGAAAGATTACCACGCTTCCGTCACGCATTTTATACACACATGACTCATTCGGACTTTGATCAAAACCATAAGACTTTATAGCTTGATCAAACCGAGTGTTCCAAGACCTCAATGTCTGCTTAAGTCCATAAATGGATCTCTTAAGCGTACACAACATGTGCTCCTAGCCCTTTGCAATGAATTCGTCTAGTTGTATCATATAGATACACTCGTCAAGACTTCCGTTAAGGAAAGCTGTCTTGACATCCATTTGCCAAATTTTATAATCAAAATGTGCGGCAATTGATAAGAGAATCCGGATAGATTTAAGTATGGCTACCGGGAAAAAGGTTTCCTCATAGTCGATCCCTTCTTTCTGAGTGAACCCTTTAGCAACAAGCCTAGCTTCGAAGGTTTCAACCTTCTCGTCTACTCCTCTCTTTCTCTTGTAGATCCACTTGCATCTAATGGATTTTATCCCTTTGGGTGATTTTACAAGTTCCCAGACCTGATTAGAATACATAGATTCCATCGCTGAATTCATAGCCCTTTTCCAAAGATCTGCATCTTTGTCTTGTAGTGCTTCATTGTAGTTACAGGGCTCGATATCTAGTTCTGTCGAGATCTTATCATAAGACTCTCTCAAGAACATATACCGGTCAGGTTGATGAACAACCCTACTACTACGACGAGGCACTACCTGTGTCTGTGTACTAGTAGTAATAGGCTGTGCATAATCTGAACCCTGTGCATCAGCACCCTGTTCTTCATTTGCACCTGTCCCGATAATCCTCTCACTACGATGAGGTAATAGAATATCAGTGACTTGTGGTTCCTCTTCCGTTCTACTAGCATTTTCTCTCAGTTCTTCCAGAACAATTTTTCTGTTGGGCCTGTGGTTCAAAATATAATCCTCTTCCAAGAATCAGGCGTTGGTGCTAACAATGACCTTCTGATCCTTAGGATTATAAAATAGACCACCTTTTATTCCCCTGGGATACCCCACAAAGAAACAGACTTCTGTTCTCGGTTCTAACTTACCCGTGTTCCTTTTCAGCACATGTGCCAGATACCTCCAAATTCGAATGTGTTTCAGACTAGGTTTACGCCCGGTCCACAATTCTGTGGGAGTAAAAGGTACTGACTTAGAAGGTACCAAGTTCAGAATGTAAGCCGCTGTCTCTAAAGAGAGTCCCTAAAACGAATCTGGTAAACCTGAATAACTCATCATTGACCTTACCATCTCCATAAGAGTCCTATTTCTTCTTTCTGCTACACCATTCTGCTGAGGAGTGCCAGGTGCAGTCAATTGGGATGTAATTTCCTTTGATGATAAGCAGTCTTTAAATTCTCTAAAAAGGTATTTTCCACTATGATCGGATCGTAGTGATTTGATACTTTTACTAAGACGCTTCTCCGCGTCCGCCTTGAATTCTTTGAATTTCTCAAAATATTCAGACTTACGGTGCATCAGGTAAATGTATCCATATCTTGAGTAGTCATCAATGAAATTGACAAAGTACTCAAAGCCACCTCTAACCCGGATTGTCATAGGACCACACACATCAGAATAAACCAGCTTCAACGATTCTTTAGCTCTATAGCCTTTGGCGAAAAAGGGCCTCTTGGTCATCTTACCCTCTAAGCAAGATTCATAGACTGGAAGTGCCTCCACTTCCAATGAACTCAAAGGTCCATCTGCTACCAGTCTGTTTATCCTTTTTAGATTAATATGACCCAAGCGTAAGTGCCAAAGAAACGTTTGGTTCATTAAAGAAGAAAACTTTCTCTTATATGATAAATTAAATGTGTTATTTATTTTAGTTAATTGCAGTGTAGGAGAGATTGGAGTAATAATATAAAGATTATCCACCAATGTACCTGAACAGATAACCCGTTTATTATCCTTAATAACCATAGAGTTATTAAAATAAATAAAATATCCTTCTTTAGCCAATCCAAAAATGAAAACTAAGTTCCTTCTAATAGCAGGTACATAAAGACAATCTCTCAATATTAAAACCCGATCTCTACCAAAACTGAGAGTGACCTCTCTTACTACAACTGCTGTTACCTTTGTATTATTGCCCATATGTAGGTAAATCTCCTCATCACTAAATTATCGAATTTTCTGAAATCCGTGCAATGAATTGCAGACATGATTAATGGCTCCCGTATCTATACATCAGGTACCGGTAGATAACACTGCTAAACATATTTTCTCAACCAGTGAACAGAAATTACCGTGCTTATTTTGTCTTATGAGAAATACTACACATAGCTTTTTTCAGTGTCGGGTCTGGTTGTAGTAAAAACATTTGCCTTTTGACTTTTTCACACCAGTCCGTGGCCTACTAACTACCCTGGAAAATGTGTCTCCATATTTCTTAACCCTTTTCTTCTTCATGCCTTTCGGCCTCGAGGAAAAAACCTTTTTATGAAACAAACACATTTCCTAGTATTGAAGGAATACCATTTGTAGTTAAAACTATATATATGATACATTTTTAGTCAACAAAATTTGGTCCCGTAAGTTTGTTTTCTTTGAGTATTGAAGCGAGTGGATTGAAATTCATTTTAATCCTGAGAATCAAATAATTAAAAAAAACGTTAATTATGATGAGCAAAATTTTGAATTTATTCTAATTTGGTTTCCTCTACCATTTTAAAATTAATTCGTCAGCAGGCTTGTAACTCGAGAATTGCATGCCACGATGGGTGGACGTCTACTATCTTTCATAAGACCAGACAGACCAATTCCTTTTAATTTTACTATCTAGGCAACTGACCACGCCAAGTAAAATTAAATAGCTGGTATAGTTTCGGTCCAGCATATAATAGCCGCGACACAGATGGAGAGGATACTATTATATACAGTTAAGTGTTAACCATCACCTAATCCCAAATTAATCACTTCGCAATGAACCCTACAGATGGAGAAGTGATCCACACTAACAATTATCTAGAATTATCCCTAAAGGAGGTTTGTACTGGCGATACCGCAATTAATCTGTCCGACGGGGAGGAAGGCCTTATTGCCAACACGCAGGGTTTAATTGCATCGCCTACAAACTGGTGATGGAGATCGCGGAATTTATCTGTGAATAAATTTCCTCTTGCACTTAGATTTTTAAAATATTTTTTAGGGTTATAAAAATTCATTTAATTAAAATAAATTTATTAATTTCGAAAGACACACGATCTAAAAGAATCAAGCATCTTTCCGTGTATACGATTCTAAAGATTCTAATTTATCAAATCATCTTTTGAAAGTCACACGATCTGAAATAATCAAACATCTTTTCGTGTATACGATTCTAAAGATTCTAGTTTATCAAACTATATTTTCCTGTTTAAATGCGTAACAAATAAAATTTAATAAATGCACAGTTTTTCCTCTATCTTTTCAGTTAAGGTAGTGATTAAAGGTATTTATTTATTTTATTTTTCGTTTCGCATTTTTTCAAAAAATAATAATTTGTTTTGATTAAATATTTTTCTATTTAATTAATTCAAAATCCAAAATTAATTCTCACGTTTTTCAAGATATTTGATTTTTAAAAAAACTATCTTAAACGTGATATTTTGTTAAAAACCGAATATTCAAATATTCGAATTAATTAAATTAACATGATAAATAAAATCAATAAATATCTCATCCACACAGTTAATAAAAAATTAAATGCAAGATAAATATAAATTCTAATTTTATGATCCGATTCTTCTGTTAAGATGAGCTTCCAGTATCCTATTTGTTTCATAATTCTTTGATATTATCATATCATAAAAATCAAGCCAACCAAAACACCAAACAGCTTGAATTTTCGATGAATTCTGCTGCAATTGTTTTAATCCCAATAGGAAACCACTTGTTGCTTTTTATTGGGAATATCTCCGAAGCCTTGAATACCGCTTCAGCTTTTGTTGAATTGGAAACCGGCTCCTGTGCCTTGCCGAAACAGCTTCTTTTCTTTGAAAACAAAACACCACAGCAGCTTGGGAACACCGGCGCCTTTTGTTGACTGAAATCACAATTCCCAAGCATCAAATAAAATTCCAACCAATCCCAAAAAATCCACTGCTGTGCTTGCGCTATTGGCTGGAGACCGGCTGACGTCTCCTTATGAAAGAAATACCGGCGCCTTTTGTGTGCTTCCCCAAACAGCCGGGACTGGCTGATTTGCTTGGAGACTGCCGCCACTGTTGGGAATTGTTGCAAACCAAATATCCAATATCCTCCGCTGTTGCTTGATTGGGAAAGCTTCAAAGTTGGATGAGCCGAAAATAGCTTTGATGGCTTGGAATTAAAAAACCAGCCACTGTTCCTATGAATCAATAACCAGCGCCACATAATTGGGAACCAGCGCACTGAACTTGCGCCAATTGGGATTTTGCTTTGTTGACACTTGGATGGAAATCACAAATCACAATCCACTGTTTCACCACAGTTTGGGAATTGCTTCAAACTTGGATTAAAATTCAGCCTTTTTTTCTCAAAAACCCGGCGGCTGGAAAACCACTTCTTTGATTTTTCCTTGGGAAACGCTGCTTGCTAAGCTTGCGCCAATGTTTCGCAACAGCGTGCATCCACTGTTTGGTGATTAAGGCGCTTGGAATCCGGCGCTTTACGCCGGCGGCTAGCTGCGGCTGTTGCTTTTTCTTTGTTCCTTTTTTTTTTAATTATAAAACAGTCTTCTTTTATCCAGAAAAAAACTGTTAGGCTCAAAAAAAAAATTTCTACGGCCTAACCACTGGAACTACCGTCGGTTGCCGCCGCCTTCCACCATCGGTTGCCGCCATAGCTGTTCTTATTTTTTTTTTCTTTCGAATAAACTAGAAAAAAAATAATTTAAAGAATATAAATTTATTTAATATCGAAACTTATGTCTCGTAAGTTCACATTCGATCTAAAAAAAATTAATCTAACACGGTCAATCCCCGTTGTTAAAAAAAATTAAAGCATCATCATCCGCGCATTCAATCAAACATGAACATAAATAATGATCATAAAATCGGGATTCGAACGCCTGCAAAACAAAGTTAGCACAGTTCTAAATCTATCCAGTTCCGATAAACCATAAATAAAAAATAAAACAGCTCTGATACTAATTTGTTGGAGGTAAAACTGTCAAAATCATTATTTTTGTAAAACGATTTTTGGTAAAAAAAAATTAACTGAACGGGCAAACGCCAAAACGAGCTCCAGATAAAACTTTTGATGAATAACAATCAAAATAAATCACGTGCAACCAAAGTTATTTTAGAAGAATATTTCTTGTAGATCTAATCTTCAACTACAACTTGATTTTGAGTTGAAGCTCCTGTAAGATATTCTACCGTATTTTCTTATGCGATCCTCGAACGTAGTGTGGGCTACGATCCTTCGAGAACTTGTACCGGCAGAACCCCGATATACTTTTTAACTGTTGAAAGATAAAAATAATATATCAAGAATGATATTAAAATCAAATCTAAACTGGTTCAGCCTACCCACATATATATAGGGCTACAGTAGAGACATGTAGAGTAATTATGAATAAGACTTCCAGTGGAACACAAATACATACGGACAGTTTCTGCAATTATGGAAGGATGCAGCGGTTTCTGCAATTTTCATAAAATACTGAATTATAGTTCACACCACTAAAGAACTATAATTGCACTCTGACCCATAATC
>JAOTRH010012514.1:0-22994 GCA_034768845.1 Heliamphora exappendiculata
CAACTTGAGGGGGAGTGTTAAGTTAGGGGTATTATTGTATTTTTAGTATTTCCTGGTCTTATTATAAATAACAGGTGTTAGGGTAAAAACCCTAGTTCTGCGTGCTCTCATTTAGTATTATTTTTATTCTCTCTCTTCCTCCTTTTCTTTCTCTCTACAATAATTCTAACAGCTACCATTAACATGCCAGACGAGCATGTGGGTAATGGTGCACAGGGTTTAGATTCTGTACAACGTTTTACTGTTAATACACAGACGCAGGTAGTGCCTCGTCGTCGTGGGAGGGTTGTTCATTAACCCGATCGGTATATGTTTTGAGGAGAGCTTTTGGAGAGGATTCTGGCAGAATTGGATACCGAACCCTGTAACTACAATGAAGTACTCCAGGACAATGATGCAAATCTTTGGCAAAAGGCTATGAATTCAGAGATGGAATCTATGTATTCTAATTAGATCTGGGAACTTGTAGAATCACCTGAAGGGATAAAACCCATCGGATGCAAGTGGATCTACAAGAGGAAGAGAGGAGCATACGGGAATGTTGAAACCTTCAAAGTTAGGCTTGTTGCAAAAAGGTTTACTCAGAAAGAAGAGATCGATTATGAGGAAATTTTTTCGCTGGTAGCCATGCTTAAGTCTATTCGAATTCTCTTATTCATTGTGGCTCATTTCGATTACGAAACTTGGCAAATGGATGTCAAGACAGCTTTCTTTAACGGAAGTCTTGACGAATGTATCTATATGGTACAACTAGACAGTTTCATAGCAAAGGGCTAGGAGCACATGCTGTGCAAGTTTAAGAGATTCATTTATGGACTTAAGGTATTGAGGTCTTGGAATACTCGGTTTGATTAAGCTATAAAGTCTTATGGTTTTGATCAAAGTACAGATGAGTCATGTGTGTACAAGAAGCGTGACGGAAGCGTGGTGGTCTTTCTAATACTTTATGTAGATGATATTTTGCTCATCGAAAACGATGTGGGGGTGTTATCTTCGATAAAAGTATGGTTATCTTGGTAGTTTGATATGAAGGACTTGGGAGAAGCCAGTCACATTCTTGGGATCAAGTTTTTGCGAGATTGGAAATAAAGGATGTTATGTTTATCACAAACAAAGTATATTGATGATATTCTTACTAGTTTTAGCATGCAGGATTCCAAGAAAGGGTTTCTCCCTTTCAGGTATAGAATCACTCTATCCAAGGATTAGTGTCCTAAGACACCTGATGAGATAGAGAAGATGAAAGCGGTTCCTTATGCTTCAACAGTAGGAAGCTTAATGTATGCTATGCTTTGTCCTAGACCCGACATCTGCTTTGCTGTTGGCATGGTTAGCAGATATTAGTCTAACCTAGGACATGAGCATTTGATTGCGGTAAAGAATATAATCAAGTACCTGAAAAGGACTAAAGATTATATGTTGGTTTATCAGGCATATAGTTTAATACCTTTGGGGTACACAGACTCGGACTTCCAGTTAGACAAAGATTCCTTAAGTCTACCTCAGGATATGTGTTTACCGTAGAAGGTAGAGCTATAAGTTGCAGGAGTATCAAGCAGTCCAGTATTGCTGATTTCACCATGGAGGTCGAGTACTTTGTAGCTTCTGAAGCAGTCAAGGAGGCCGTTTAGCTCAGGAACTTCCTGTTGGATCTAGATGTGGTGCCTTCAGTTCAATTGGCTATTACACTTTATTGTGATAATAACGAAGCAGTTGCAAACTCGAAGGAGCCAAGAGTCTACAAGAAAGGAAAACACATTGAGTGTAAATATCACATGATATGAGAAATTGTACAGAGAGGTGATGTTGCTGTGACCAAGATTGCATTAAGGTACAACCTTACAGATTCTTTTACAAATAGCCTACCGGCTAACACTTTTAATAGTCATGTAGAAGGTATGGGAGTAAATGTATGGTAGCATGATTTTGAGTATAAGTGGGAGATTATCATGGTTGTATACTAAAAACTATGGATTTTATTTAGTTTTAGTATTTAATTTTATTTTATAAGAATCTTAATAAGTAATAAATGCAATATCATTTATTTAATGTTATACATGATTGTCCTTTATTCTGTACATTATTTAGTATGGTGTGTAGAGTACAGTTTTCACACAGAAAATCAGATTATAGATTATTGCAGAATATAAGTTATGTTCACAGTTTAGATGGAATTGGACAAACCATCGGTATGACTGTAGCACAGAGTTTAGTAGACCTGTCTTGGTTACGGGGAACAGATAATAGCGTTGTCTGTTGTTCTGACTCTCTGTGCTAGTACACTTTGTGTGTATTAAACAGAACTACATTGGGGTATCTAATTTTATACTGACTATAAATTAATTCACACCCAAGGTTATTATGAGTGCTTATGCTTTTAATTTCGAAATAATTATTATTTGCGTATATTTAATATTCGTTGTTTTGATTCATTAGAGGGTGTAATCTTTTATGGGTTTATAGTCCCGGTGAGTTGGATAGTGATATTAATTATATAGTGAATATTAATTATTGACAGAATTCACGTCCTAATTGTTGGGGATTAGCGATACCCCTTTAAGGAATCTTATAAATTTTGACCAGGCCAAACTCTGCAGGTGGATTTAATTATCCGGCAGTTAAATAAGTTAAGCGGAAGGGTTTAAGGAATTTTAAAAATACCGATAAAATTAAATTATTAGTAATTAAATTTAATTGGCGGGTAGCGGGAATCTTAACGTGGGGAGATGAGTTAAGCATTTAATAACATGAGCTCAATGCAATTGGTCTTGAGATTATGGTTAGAAGTGCAGTTACAGTTCTTTAGTGGTATGAACTGTAATTTAGTGTTTTATGAAAATTGCAGAAACCGCTGCAAGGTTTTTATAATTACAGAAACCGCTGAGTGGTTTGCATATTTGCAGAAACCGCTAGAAGAATATCTGGGTCACACTAGAAGTTTATATCATAATTACTCTACAGATCCCTGCTGTAGTCTATAAATATGTGAGTAGACTGAACTATATTCGGTTGTTGTCTTTTAAAATTAAGATTGATTAGGTTCTGCTAGTACAAGTTCTCGAAGAATCGTAATCCACACTACGTTTGGGAATTACATCGGGAATACAGTAGAAGGTCTGTTCGGAGCTTCAACTAGGAGAATCAAAGTTCGTAGTTGAAGAAACGACTGAAAGGTATTTATCTAAATTAACTGTGGTGGCACGGGTTTTATTTTGATCGTTTGATATCAAATGTTTTTTAATCTGAAGTCTGTTTCGGCGTTTGCCAGTCCAAATTTATTTTATTCGAAAATCGTTTACAAATCAATAATCTTGACAGTTTGCCTCCAGCATGTTGAAAAAGTGATGTCAACCCGACCCATCAAGTGCCGGAGAGTAGTCAACTCTGTCTTAGAGAGAGGGCCATGTCAGCAGATGTGTTAGCAGAGATCTCAAAAACATGAGCATGGGAGCGAATAGGGCCACTACGGCTACCACTATGTCTCTGAGTAGGATAACTATGTAACTTCCAGCAGTGATCAATAGTATTGCGACATTTACCACAATGCTCACAGCGCAGCTAATCTCGGGCTACTGTGCTGTTCTTATGCCCATAATTGGTAGTACTAGGCTGGTCGGTGCGGGGGATAGCGTGGCAGTTAACACAGACCGCTCCTGACTTGAAAGAGGAACTATAGCATGACGACAACTCTCTTCCTGCTGAACATAAGCATATGCCAGTCGCAAAGTAGGAAACGGATCTTAACCCAAAATCTGGACACAGATCGAATCATTATCAACATTGAGGCCAGCAAAGAAGTCATACACCCACTTCTTTTCCACCATCTTCTGAAAGGCAACAACATTAGTAGTACAAACAACATAAAAATCCTAATAGTAATCAATCTCGTTCCACAAACTAGTTAACTCAGCGTAATACTGAGCCAAGGAGTGGCCTTTCTGATCTAGCCCACAAAGTTTTTTCTTTAACTCGTATAACTGTGCATCGTTGCCAGTCTGAGAATAAATTTGGGCAGCAGCGGATCAAATCTTATGTGCAGTATTCAGAAGTAAAAAACTGCAATAATAGAGGGCTGCATAAAGTGTAACAGTCAGAACATGACAAGAGCATTTTCCTCTATCTACCGGGTACGAGAAGGTCTCACGATTGTTGGCTGTTTAGTTTCACCAGTGATATACTCAGATACACCGCAAGCAGCAATGGCTAAACTACAGGCACGAGACCAGATTAAATAAATGCTACCATCCAACTTTACATGACTGATCTAAAGAAATGGACTATTAGTAGAAGTCCCTGAATGTGACAACCCGATGTTCTCGTGACTACCAAAAGGATTTTCTGTATCTAACGGCCATGGGAAACAAAGAACAAGCAGTACGAAGCAGACGAAAGCAATGAATGTTGAACAAATGCAAGTTGAGTAGAACTGAACCACTAGAGTAGCAATAACATTCAAAATATCATACCAGATTGCAGCAAAGCCAAAAAAGGAACCAAAAGAACAGTAGGAAACCCAAGCAGATTCGCACAAACCACGGAGCAACCCTAGCCGCAATGTGTGGTAGTTCACAAACACTCAAGGATCTTCAAATCATACTGTCCAACATTGATAGAAGCCAAAAACATGAGTCGCAAAGTAAGAAAACTGATATGAGGTCGAAAAACCAAAGTTGCGATCTTCCGAGCTTGAAATCAACTAAAAAAAGACCCAATTAGGTTGAATCGATCCTTTTTGAACCTTGTATACATCTAATTGACACCTCTAGAAAGAAAAAGAGAAAAAACTTGGTTCTTATTCTAAAGATCAGTCGATCATTAGGGAACTTTTTTTTTTCCTTTTTTGGATGGCAAATCATAAATGAAAAAGAGAAAAAGAAAGCAAAAAAGAAAAGAATCACAATATCTCCCTTATATTGGATTTGGCTTAGGATATTATGTTAGAATTGATGTATGAACAGAGAGAAATAGAAGAGAGAGCAGAGGGAATTATTGTAACGGTGAATGACCAGTTAATTATAGTTCACTCACTTACCACTATTATTTATATAACAAGACCAAAGTATCAAAGTACAATAATGTCCCTAACTTAATATTATTCGTAGGGGGATGTGTTGAGTAACTGGTAATTGTTTGTGTAAGGAGAAGGGGAGTCCATCGCTCATTTCCTTATTCATTGCGACTTTTTGAGGGAGTTGTGGGGGTTCGTTTTGTTCCTTTTTGGGGTTGATTGGGGCTTTTAATAGGATGTAGCTTGTGTTTTGATGTGGTGGAGATGGCAGAGAGTTCTATGGCGTAAGAGCGTTTGACGGTTGGCTTCCCTTTGCTTGATGTGGTTGAGTTGGGCGGAACGTAATAGAAGATCATTTGATGGGGTTGAGTTCCCGTTGTTTAGATTGAAGTGTGTTCTTCTCAACAATTTGTACAACTAGTTATCTGAAAGAGAAGCATAGTCCATTTTTGATAAAGCATAGTCCATTGTTCTTCTCAACAATTTGTGTTTTGATACCTTATTTGCATCTGTTTCAGTCCATTACTCCCATCCGTTTCGGTCAGCTTGGTTTTAAGCATAGTCCATTTTAATATTCTTTTTAAAATTCTTTCTTTCTAAGTGGGTATTGTGGGATCCATTTGAGCATGTCTTTTTTTTTTTTAATTTCTATTGATTATTATTATTTTTCCCATTTTGGCATAGTAAAGACTAGATGGGTCAACCTGACATTATCCCTTTGCATTATTTCCACGAGAAAATATTACAATAATTGTTGGATAGCTTGATAAACATTGTTGGGTTCATTTCTCAATAACTTAAGCGTTTGGACAATTGGTAATTTAAAATAGTATTAGAGTTTTAGTTTCAGAAGGTTCTGGGTTCAGGTCTCGTAATATGTGTTTCCCTGTTATATTTGTTATTATGCAAAATGTGTGTTAGTGCACCTATTTAGTTCAGTTTGTTTGTCTCTTCACGTCCGAGACAGGGTCATATGTGATGGAGTGTGTTGGATAGCTGAATTTACATTATTGAGCCCATTTATTAACAGTTTAAATTTTTGGAACAATTGGTGGCTTAACAATCGTAAAAAAATATAAGATGGAATTTTGGAATGTGGTGTCTCAGAGTCAGCATAAAGAAACTCATTAAAAGTTAAGGGAGATGTAGAAGGTGAAGATGCTCATTTATATACAAGAGCTTTGTTTTCATATCGTCATGCATGTTGACATTAACCATTATCCTAAGATTTCAGGTATTTTATTTAGCTGGAACTAGGTTTTCCAACTTCTGTTGCTTAGTATATTGTTTGCACAAAGGTTCTTACTGACTCCATGGATCAAATAAAATAAAGTGATGGAGTGTTTGAGTCCATCACCATTATTTTTACCCGAGCAAATAATGGGTTGGAGGGAAGGAGTTTTTGACGCGTCAATTAATGTCTGAATCACATAACAGGTATAGGGAATAAACGCGACACAATATATTCACATACTTGTACTATAGACATATACATATATAATAATTGTATGACATTGCTTTAAATTTTATATCTTGCATAGCATTTGTTGAAGATGAAGCGCATCGAACATCTTCTAGAAATTATTTTGGATATAAAACTGTATGCTCTTATTATATATTTTGCAAATGTGTCTCTTTCTGGCTATGTACAAGAAGTTTTATCGAAACATGTCTAAGATTGACTTTGCTTCAGTTAAGTTACTGTTCATGCTCCTTAGATCATAGATGTGCGCAATCTACCTGGCTAATGAAAAACTAATAAAAGGAAAAAATATTTGAAGCTTCAATAGGTATTGGATAGCTGAGTACTATTATTAGTGACTATATCTAGAAATAGTGGATGTTCTGTTCAAACAAGTGAAAAGGAACTAGTGCTTTGGTTGTTACCACTTACCCATATGAGTAAACTTTTCTCGTCAGGTCTCTTGTCCTTAGTAGTACGATCAATGATGAGGTCTAATGGAACAACGCCAAAAGAGGGTCTGTCTTGTATGATGCTTTCCTAGTATCTGCATATTCTGGCGCCAAGTATCCAAAGGTCCCCACGACCCTGTGGTCTGAGGACTGATCCAAGTCATATAGTGTTGCGATTCCGAAACCTCCAAGCTAACACATTCATAAGTAAACTCAAAGTTTGTTTGGAATTACTGTAAGAACTGCAATATAATGTCAGCATCCAAAATTTCAAATCCTTACCAACGGTTCATGGTCATGTGTCACCAAAATGTTGTTTGGTGTTATATCTCTTTGGATTATGCTGTTGGCATGCAGATGGGTTAAACCTCTGGATACGCCCAGTGCAATTGTCATTCTTGCCCCCCAAGTTATGTCTGCAGTCTACATCCTGTTTGATTTCTGAAAATTATAAGTTGACAGTTCAATTGCATAAGAGATACATGGTCTTACTTCTTTGTTGTTGGTCCAGTGAACCATTGCACACATATTTGTTGGCAAGCAACCTCTGGCTTCGTTCAAAACGGTATCCCAAGAACATTTCCACATTCTTATGTCTGGTTATGCTGAGTGCTTGGACTTCTGAGTTGAATTTGTTTTTGCGTTGCAAAGTTGAAACCTTGTGTTCTTTAATGGCTATCTTCAACATATTTTTTAGCTGACTTTTGAAGATAGCTCCATATCCTCCTCCAAAAATTATATTCCCTGGAGAAATCCATTTGTAGCAGCTTGGAGCTCTGCATAACCTTTCTTCATCCTATCTTTGCCTGTCTGTTCATGCAGATTGTAGAAATGGATTTCTCAAATGACTCTTCGGGCTTCAATGGTGCCATCAAATCTTCTGTGCTGCTGCGCTGTGTTCGTTTTTGTTCTGGAATTTTACCATGAGCTTTATGTTAATTGAAGTAGTACTTATTAAGAATGGCATCTAAAGCTTCCATTTTGACAGTTTCTGTCCTTAATTTTGTAATGTTTTCCTTTAGACCGTGTAAGGGGTGTACTTTTTCTCGCATAAACAAGAAGTTGCTGATCCAGTGCTTCCCAGGCTCGAAGTTGACACTGTACTATTCGGAATGAAGTAAATTGCTCACTTCACTAGGCTTATAATTCTTGTCTGAATTTTCTGCTTGCACTTCACACTAATCTATATATACATATCTAGGGAGTTTCTAACAAGTGAAGGGAGTTCACCATTTTTTAATTCCATTGAAGGCACAGAAATAAGTCAGCTATGAAGGCTGAGAACAAAGACTTGTTAATCTCCTTCCCCGTTTTTTCCCCTGGAAGTAAGAGTCAATTTGCTTCTATTCTAGTGGCAAGATTATGAAAGATGGTAGCAGTATAATTTATAGCTGATGAACGTAGTGTTGCAAGGCTTGATGCTTACTTGTTGGGAAAAAGCTCTTTACTAAAAAAGACCTTCGCTCTGTTGGGTCTCGGTATCATTTGATTATATGATATCCGGATGGTATGGCTTCCTTTTATGGAGTATTTGTTGGTTCCTAAGAAGCACGGGCACTTCTACGATGGTCGCGTGTCATGTCGGGCATGACATTCTTTGAATACTCTTCGGACATTTCTAAAATCATATTCGACACTTTTTAAACTTGTCTTAGACTTCTAATTGACAAATTAAATTTATTATGCATATACTTTTTCGACACTTAGACGGACACTTTAGTGACACTTCTTGAATTATTCGAACATGTCCTATGTGATAAATTTATTCATAGTAACAATGTTTTGCATTCTTCAAAATACAAATTATGCACATCAAATATGTTTTGGAACATTTATAAGAGATGATATTAAACTTTTTAATTTTTTGTAGTGATATATTGTATATTTTCAATTGCCACTGAATAAATTATTTACATATTTGACATCCCAGACGTGTTGTGTTTTTTATTTTTTGAAAATTAACGTGTTGACATGTCCATGTCGTGCTGCGTATCTGTGCCCGTGCTACTTGGTTCCTATTGCTTTCGGTCCGCTTAATTTGTCAATGTTATCACGCTTCATAGTTGACATCCCACGTGATAGGTTTCTCCATGAAGTATTTCTTATCCTTCTTCATTTGTTTGTATCCCGATCAAGATTAGACAAAATTAAAAGGCCTACTCTCTTTTTTCACTAGTAAAATAATTTTTTAAATAGAATGAGCATGATTAAATGACAGCCATCTGTTACCTAGTATAATAAGTTGTTGAATAGAATGACCATGATGACATAGCAGCTATCTCTTTTCTTGGGAAAGTTCTGAATTTAGGGCTAACCTTCATGTATCAAATTTTGTATCAGACATTTTAAGGGGCTGGTGCTGACTCATGTATGCCAACGAAATCATTTACTTTATCTTAATAGGAACTAGTGATTAGATACTGGATTGCCATAGCTGGTGATCACGTCTTGAAAGTTTCCGGTCTGGTCATGCATTAGATTTTCCATTTAGGACACAGAGAAGTTATCTGATATGCAATGAATAATTAGAAACAATACTGCGCTTAAAAACAATAATGTCTTGAAACTGGATCTTTTCCCTGTTTGAGGGAGGAACTGAATCTTGAATAAGTTTCTTTAATCTGGTTTAGTTGTACTGCTCTGGCCAACATAAATTTATGACTTTCTACCTTTTATTGTATCAGATAACTTTCTACCTTCACTTATCGCTTCTCAATGTGCCATTAATAATCTCTAAAATTCATATTATCTTTTGCATTTCTGTGTCCTCAAAATAAATTGAGGCATCTGATAGGAAAACCTAAACACAGTTACCACGACACTTTTATTTTATGAACATCTTCTCAGCAGAACTTCCATCAATTCAATATGTTTTCTGCCCTTTCTAATATTACCCATGTAGCCCTTAGGTTCTTGGCTGCTTCCAAGGCAACCACTGTTGGTGAAGGCCCTGCATCCGATTGAAACTCGATCTGCTTTTTTCATGCACAAAATCTCATTAGTTCTAATTAGCTGGATATGTCATCATTAAAGAACTTTCCCACTTTTAGCTATATATCCTCCAATATATAATCACTAAATGAGTATTTTGCCCTTGCACATTCTAAAGATGTATTGCAATCTCATGGTGCACGTGTTTATGCATCCTCAAATCAACATTCATCTTGTGCTTGTAATATTATGAACTAGTGATTGTAGCAGGAAGTTCCTGACTTTTTACAACCTTCTTCATTTGGCATAGCTTGGATATCTGAGTTTGATCCTCATTATTTTGATATTATTTCTTCTTCTTTGCAACCTCTTCATCAACAATTTTCTGGTTTGCTCCAAAAATTGAGCTATCCACTCTGATTTTGTATTACCACTGAAACAAAGGGGAAGATAAGGAAATAAATAAACATCAGAGTGCCCAAACTTCACAATTCATTCATGAAACAATGCTTTTTCATGTCTTTTTTTTTTCTTTTTTCGTTGCAATTGTTTGTATCACTTATGTATTGCTTTGTTTTGTTATTAATCCCTCTTTTAAAATAGAAGGAAACATGATTTCTTGCTTGGTTTCCCAGCTCCCATGACAGGTAACTTGGATTATTAACCTGACGAAGAACTGAAAGGAGGGGCAAGTGTATCTCCAGGTTTAAGGGACAAGCTGTGCAGGGCCCATTTGATGATGTTCAAACTAACTTCTCTCAATGCATCCTCAATCACCACGACCCTTTGAACTTCCATGGGATGCTTTGTTTGTTTACAGCCCTCTGCATTTGGAGAAGATGGGAAGAACTAGAGAGTAGAAAGAAAGATGTTCAATGGAAAGTTGTCTTCAGTTTGGTAGGTTGTTGCATAGATGCTAATTATTTGATTTGTACTTTAAGAAGACATAAACTTACAATCTTGCAAATACACTTCCAGAGTTTTTTCTTTTTGGTCCGAGTACTGACCTTTCTACATCTTGGTACTTGGATACAGATTTTAAGTATGGAATTGAGGAGAAGAAATAAGCAAACAACAAGCAGTGTTGTTGCAAACCAACAGACATGACAAACTTGATATGATTGAGAGAGAAAAGAAAAAAATGAGAAAAGTAAGAAACTCAGCATCCTATGTTCTTTATTCGGCACAACTTCTGTCGATCACATGATTCTATGAGGGAAGCAAAGTTCCTGATAGCTATGGCAACATGAATCTCTATGGGAAGGGAAGTTCTTGGCAACTATGGCTGGAAAAACAAATGGTGGTGAATCCAGGAAAACATCTGGAAGTTATTCTTGCCCGTGTTTGGATAGCTGATGGGACTTCGGAATTTGTATTGTTTTTGGAGACGCGCACAAGAGAGAGGGTAATTGGTTTTCAAGTGTTCTTTTTTTGATAACCGAGAATCCTTTTTAGGCAGAGCCCTTTGGACCCATTTGAAGAGGACAAAGTCGAAGTATATGAGCGCATCCGCTGCACCTTTGTATTGAGCGAAATAAGTAATAAGAAATTAACTAAATTGATTCTCACTAATTTTGAATTTAAAATTTGAAAACCATAACTCAAGGTTTTGAATCCAAGTTTTGGTTTTCAAGTTTTTGGTGGTTGTTTAGTTTGTAATTTTCTTTGCTTTGCATTGTATTTTGTTGGTAGAAAGAAGCAGGTGTGCGGGTGCTTTTGGTTCAATAGCTTAATTAAACTGATTATTAGTGGGTATTAGTTTGGGTTGGTGTTACAGGAAGCATTTGCCGATGGTGAAATTCATATGTAAATAGGTTGGGATATGCTCTTGTGTATGTATGTAATAGGTTGGGATACGTATATTATAAAGTTCTTATTTTAAAAATAATTTTAAAAAAAAGACGGGGAAAGCTGAGCTTTTAATGAAAACAAAACGTTTCATTTTTTTTTTTTAATTTTCATAGGATGCTCCAGCAATCTTTTTACTTTTTTTATTTTGACTTTTAATTTTTTTTTTTTTGCCTTCCAATGATGAATGAATGTGAATATATATTTTTATTTTGACCTTCCAATAGTTGTAGTTTATTCCATGGATGTGTGTTTGTGGATTGTCCCTGATGTTCCAATGATAGTTGTTACTAGATCGGTTAAGTTACAAACAAGTGTCCTTGCTTTGCTACCAATTATTACCTAGATAACCAGCCCAATAAGGGGCCGATTTGGATTTTTTAAAAATCACCTTTTTACAATAGATCAATCACACAGATAGATGATAGAATACAATAATGAAATTAGATAAAGATTAAGAATGCACAAGCATAATCGATAAAAGAGATACAATAAAGAGAAGGGAGACAAGAAAACAAAAAGATTTGTAGTGGTTTGATTTTAATCTAAACCTATGTATACTTCGCACGATGCTCCTTGAGATTCTTTACTATTCTTCAATATTTTTTAGAGCTGAATGCTCTACAGATGTATTAAACCACCTATAATTGAGTCACAACCAGGATGAAGACTACTCCAAACAATTCCCTATTTTTTTATGCCTTCTCCCACTTAACAGGAATGTAACTCTTACTCAAACAAGGGTTCTCACACACTTTTTACCCAATGAACAAGAATATAGATCTCATGGGATTTTTACTCACAATCACTCATTTTCTAATAAAGAACTCTCAGACCAGTACAAGGAATATGAACAAGGGTTTTCTTCAATGAAAGAGAGGAATGAATGATTTGATTTTCTCGCTTTGGAGAATTGATTCAGTGCGTAGAGTGATTGCATTCATCCCTTGTATAGAACCTTAAGGAATGTCGTCGTTGGAGAACGATTGAGGCATTTAATGTTAAGATTGTACCCCAAATTCTATTAATTTTTCACGAGATTTGAAATCTTTATCAGAGGTGCCAACAAATCAAGTAAAAGTGTCGACATAATTATCATTTTCAAACGATTCTGCCAAAATATGTCAACACATAAAGACATGGGTATCGACACGGTCACCTTCTTAGTCCTGTTCTGTGTTGTTCTGTCAAGAAGTGTCGACACAGTTGTGTAAATGTGTTAATGTGAGAATATATATTAGTCATATTAATTCTATTTACAGGGTAGTTTAGTATTTTTATATATTTAGGGTTTTCTTTTGTTTATTATATATATCATGTAATCGATCATTAATTTTAAGCCTTTTGAATTATTATGAAATAATAATAGGTTCTTCCTTTTGTTAACATGGTATCAGATCCATAGCTTTGCTGCCGATTGTCTTCTTCCACTTCTCTAGCGCAATCGCCACCTCCCTCTCGTGCCGTCAATTCCCTCTTCTTTGACGCCGATGAAGCTCTCTTCCTTCTTTCGCACGAACCAACTAGCAAAAGTCCTAGCTGCCGACCATTGCAGTCCTTCTTCTTCCTATGAAAACCTTAGCCGCTGACCATCGCACGCAAACCCTAGTTATTGACTTTCGAAACTCCTAAAAACCCTAGCCGTCGACCTTTGAAACCTTTGGAAACCCTAGTGCCGACCTTCGCATACCAAACCTTACCCATTAAAACAACTCAAACCCTAGTCGCCCACCATTGCAAGCCAAACCCTAGCCACCGACCTTTGAAGCACTGCCCAAACCTTAGCCGCCGCAACTTACAGCGCTGACCATAGGATCCCTTTGCCTTGCCGACCTCTGACTACCTCTTTCAGAACATTGGCGACTTACGCCGACCTTGCAGACCTCCGACGTTCTCCTTTAGTAAATCGGCAACCTTCTGCGACCTCATTGGAATTCTTCTCTGTCCTGAACTAGCAGCAATATTGGTTTTTGTATTAGAGAGAGAAGAGAGATCAAATAGAGAGACGGAGAGAGAGAGAGAAGAGAGAGGAAGGGCAGAGAGTGAGAGAGTAGAGGGAGAGAGAGACGGCAGAGACGGCAGAGGTCGGCGGTGTCCCGATGTTGAACGGCGGTGGGTGGTCAGAGAGGTGGCGGCGGCTGGAGGCCGGAGGTGGTGCCAGCGGTAAGTGGATGGTGGCAGCTGTTGGTCACGGTGGTGTGCTGTGGCTTGGGGGTTGGCTATGCTTTGTTAGAAAAATGGTTTTGATTAGCTTAAATTTTAGCAAATTTTGAGCTAATTTTTATGTGGGATTCATACACCGGTTATGATGGGTCGGGATGGTGTTACGTTCATCGCCATGAGTACATTAAGAATATGTATTCGGTTGATCAAAACCATTGAGTATTGAATGAAAAATGACTTCTAAAATCATATGGTTGAATAAGGTAATATGAAAGACAACAAGTCTTATCCCACGTTTGTAGTTCATGTAGAATTTGATTGGGTATATATAAGGCAACTTTAGACTAAGGTTTGGGCCCCTTGGGGGTATCCAATTTTGTGAAAGATAGAGGACCTACCCAATGGTGGGTTCAACATTAACCACGCGTGTGCCGTCGCCCGGCCGACCGTGCCGAGGTCGCGGGTCGCGGGTTGCAAGTCACAGGTCGTGGGTCGAGTCTTTGAATAGGATCTTATCTTTTTGATAAAAATTTATTTAATTAAATAAATCTTGAATTTATTTTTAAATAAATAAGTCCTTTGGTTGTTAGTTTACCGTTATGAACCGGAACAGGTGCGCCTGTTTGGTTCTTACGAACCGACTCGGTTCACACCGGTTCGGGTCTGACCGAACATGTGTTTCTTCAACCTTAAATAAGCATCCCAGGGTCCTTCATTGTATACAAGTTTTCTCCTTCTGCATCTGCATATTTTGTCCACAAAATAGAGAGAGCACAAGCACTGGTTTGTTTGCTGAGTACGCAAATTGCAATGCTTCTTTTGCGTGCGAGAGACTAAGTATTCTTGGGAGGTAGATGTTCGAATTCGTAAGCACCACTGCAAGGGGCGAATCTGCTTTAAGAACAAATTGTCATTCACTTGCCTTAGTCTACTTCTGTTCTATTTATAATCTGCAGTATTGTGAGTTTAAATTTAATTTCATTACTATTTTTTTTGTTCTGTTTTTATTTTTCTTTATTCCTATTTCTACAATCTCTTTTAATTTCCAATATAACAAATCGGTTTATATTTTATATATATCAGTTTGTTTACACATTATTAAATATCAATCTTTTTTTTAATTTTTATAAAAACTGTAACAACAATCTTAAAGCAGATTTGATTGTTTAATCAATGGGTAATAATTGTAACGTTTTAAAATAGTGTGTTTCTCTAATGTTCTTATCAGTTGTATCTTATTCTCTTTAATTTATTTGTATACTGTCCTTCTGCCTATTCCATTCGGTGCTTAACAGATTCATTGTTGGCAAACCATTTTCCTTTATTTGTTTGTTTAAACAATTGTTGTTTTTAATATTTGCATTAGAAGTTTGAGTTCTTTCACCGAGAATTCTGTTTAGTTTTTATACGGTGCAACCAATTTTGTTTCCTATTTTATGCTTTATGCTTTTTTAACACAACCTTCTAGTTTTGCACCAGTTTTGTTCCTTCACCTGTTTGTTTCATAGTTTTGCAACCAGTTTGGTAAACTCATCTAATGATTAGATTTATGCTTTACGAACCTGTTAACAAATTTTTCCTACAAAAGTTACTTGGTTCTTTCTTTGTTATTTAAAGTTTGTTCGGTAAAAGCATTTTTTGTGTTTATTATTATTATTATTATTATTATTATTATTTTTAAATCAGTGCATAGTTTATCTTTAAGTTTTCTGTTTGTAACAATTTAAAGATTTTGTGTGAAGTTTTGTTAATTTTAATAAATAAATAAATAAATAATTATTTTTATTATTTCTGAATTGTGCTATATTTCTGTTTAATAGAAATGGCAACGGATGCTAATCATGGTTCTGTGAGTACCGGTACAAACACCGGTAATGTGTTCACTTTCGTTCAAACGGCTGTATTTGCACCAGTAATACCTTCAATACCGACTGTCGTTCTAGTGAATCATGGAGAGAAGCTTGAAAAGTTCAATAGGAATGACTTTTAAATGTGGCAATAGAAAAATGCTATTTTATCTGACCACACTGAACTGAGCAATTTTTGCAAAAAGATGCTCCAGTACTGGAAGAGGGTGAATCTGACAGGCAAATTGTTGCCGCAGTGGAGGCATGGAAGCATACCTACTTTTTATGGAGAAACTATGTCCTCAACAGCTTGGACAATGCACTGTACAGTATTTATTGTACTAAGCAAACTGCAAAAGAACTGTGGAAATCCTTGGATAAGAAGTACAAAACTAAAGATGCCAGGATGAAGAAGTTTATTGTCGGTCGTTTTCTTAACTATAAAATGGTTGATTCTAAGACTGTAATCAACGAAGTCCAAGAACTTCAGGTAATTTTGCATGAAATTCATGCAGAAGGGATGTCTCTGAGCAAGTCATTCCAAGTGCCAGTAATTATTGAAAAATTATCACACTCTGGAAAAGAATTCAAAAGCTATCTGAAACATAAGTGCAAAGAGATGAAACTGGAGGATCTCATAGCACGACTGAGAATTGAAGAGAACAATCGTGGTTTCAGAGAAGAAGATGGGAGGTCAATTTGTGGCTAAGGCTAATGTTGTTGAACAAGGGCAGGGGCAAACCAACAACAATAAAAAGAGGAAGCATTCTGGGCAAGGGTCTTCACATGGCTCGAAAGGAGGTGCGAACAAAAGGTACAAGTTTCAGGGAAAATGCTTCAAGTGTGACAAGCAAGGACATCATGCAACTAATTACCGAAGCAAACAAAATGTGCAGGAAAAATACCATAAGAAAACCCTACAGGCTTATATGGCTGAAGTGGAGAATCTCTCCAACGATGTGGATGATTTGAGTCTGACTGCAGTGGTATCTGAAGTAAATCTTGTGGGTTCAAATCCTAAGAAATGGTGAATGGACACAGGTGCTACTCAACATGTTTGTTATGAGAAGAGAATGTTCATTTCTTACAAACCAGTGGAACATAGAGTGCAGATCTTCATGGGGAACTCCTCAACTTCTAAAGTTGAAGGATAAGAGAACGTGGTTCTGAAGATGACATCAGGGAAGGAACTGACTCTAAAGGATGTGCTGCATGTGCCAGAAATTCGCAAGAATTTGGTGTCCGGTCGCTGCTGATTAAGAACAAAATTAAATTGATTTTCGAGTCTAAGAAGGTTGTCCTCACCAAGAGTGAGGTGTATGTAGGAAAGGGGTACATGAATAATGGCCACTTTAAGTTGAATATAATGACAATTGTTTTGTCTATTAATAAAATTAACACATTTTCTGCTTATTTGCTTGAATCTTCAAATGTATGGCATGGTAGATTAGGGCATGCTAATTTTGGTACTATGCGTAGATTAATTAACTTGGACCATTTACCTAACTTTAATATAGATTCAAATCATAAATGTGAAACTTGTGTACAAGCAAAGTTAACGGTGCTTTCTTTTCATTCAATTGAAAGAAGTTCTAAATCTCTAAATTTAATCGATACTGATGTGTGTGATTTAAAATTTGTTCAAACACGCGGTAGAAAAAAATATTTTATTACTTTTATTAACGATTGCACTAGATACAGTTATGTATATTTGCTGAGAAGTAAGGGTGAATCCTGAGAAATGTTTAAACATTACAAAAATGAGGTTAAAAATCAACTTAGCCAAAAGATTAAGGTGATTAGAAGCAATAGAGGTGGTGGATATGAATTTTCTTTTGCTGAGTTTTGTTTTGAACATGAAATTATTCACCAAACTATCGCACCTTATTCTCCACAACAAAATGGAATTACTGAAAGAAAAAATAGAACCTTAAAGGAAATTATGAATGCTATGTTGATAAGTTTAGGATTACCACAGAACTTGTGGGGGGAAGCGATTCTAACTGCTAATTACATTTTGAACAAATTACATCCTAAAAAGATGAATAATACTCCGTATGAATTATAGAAGGGTCGAAAGCCCACCTACAAATTCTTAAGAATGTGGGGGTGTTTGGCTAAAGTTATGGTCCCTACTCCAAAACAAGTGAAAATAGGACTCAAGACTATTGACTGTATTTTCATTGGTTATGCAGAGAATAGTAGTGCATATCGATTTTTAGTGCATAAGTCAAATATACTAGAGGTTCATGTTAACACAATTATTGAATCAAGGAATACTTCACTTTTTGAAGACGTTTTTCCTTATAAAACCATACAAGAGCCAAGTTCAAATAAAAGAACTTTTGATACTGCTTTTGGAAATAAGAAAGGCCAACAAGTAGAAGGTTCAATGAACCAAGACGTGGAAAAAGAGAAAGAAAATCAGATATCTTTGGTCCAGATTTTCTCACTTATATGTTAGAAAAAGAGCCTATGAAGTTTAAGGAGGCAATGTCCACTACTGAAGCTCTTTTGTGGAAGGAGATTATAAATAATGAATTTGAACCTATTTTACAAAATCACACTTGGGTACTGGTGGATCTACCACCAGGTTGTAAATCTCTTGGTTGCAAGTGAATTTCTAAAAGAAAGACAAAAGCAGATGATTCAATTGACAAATACAATGCTAGACTAATTGTCAAAGGTTACAGGTAAAAGGAAGGTCTAGATTATTTCGATACATACTCACCAATTACACGAATAACTTCCATCCAGATGTTGATTGCTATAGCAGCAGTATACAATCTCTAGATACATCAAATGAATGTTAAAGACAACATTTTTAAATGGTGAATTGGATGAGAAAATTTACATAGAACAATCAGAAGGTTTTGTTGTTCCTAGACAAAAAAGGATGGTGTGCAAGCTTGTTAAATCATTATATGGTTTAAAACATATACCAAAGCAATGGCATGAGAAATTTGACAATACTATGACGTCGAATGATTTCAGCATAAATGAATGCGATAAATGTGTCTATGTTAAAGAAATAGACAAATGTTGTGTTATTGTCTGTCTCTATGTGGATGACATGTTTATTATCAGTAGTAATAATGAGATTATAAAAGCTACCAAAAACATGTTAAGGAGTAAATTTGACATGAAGGACCTAGGTATTGCAGATGTAATACTATGAATTAAAATCACTCGAACATCTACAGGAATTGCTCTATCTCAATCTCATTATATTGAGAAAATACTTGAGAAGTTTAACAAGTATGACGATAGTCCAGCTCAAACACCAGTAGATGTGAATCTTCATCTATTCAAAAATGAAGAAAAAAGCGTCAATCAACTAGAGTATTCTCAAATGATAGGTACCCAAATGTACGTAATGAATTGTACACGGCCCGACATAGCGTACTTAGTTACTAAACTCAGTAGATACACAAGTAATCCAGGAGCTGCCACTAAAAAGCTATAATTAAGGCTCTTCGATATCTGAGGTGTACCTTAAATTATGAACTGCCCTATACAAGATATCCAGCAATACTAGAAGGATATAGTGACACAAACTGGATATATATTACTAGAGACTCCAAATCCACATATGGATATGTCTTTACAATGGAAAGTGCAGCAGTGTCTTCGAAATTTGCCTAGAAAACGTGTATCGCAAGATCTACAATGGAATCTGAATTTATTGCTTTAGAAAAAGCAGGAGAAGAAGCAGAGTGGCTTCGTAGTTTTTTAGAAGATATTCTAATGTGGTCTAAACCAGTGCCTGGAATTTGTATATATTGCGACAACCAATCGGCAATTGGAAGGGTACAAAGTAGCATGTATAACGGTAAGTCTCAACACATTCGTCGTAGACATAATACCGTTAAACAACTGCTCTCAAATGGAGTTATCACTATTGACTATGTAAAGTCAAATAATAATATCGCAGATCCGTTAACCAAATGGTTAAAAAGTGAGCTAGTTGACAAATCATCAAGGGGAATGAGTTTAAAGCCTATTACGTAAAGGTCTCTACAATCACAATCCAACCTAGTTAACTAGAGATCACAAGATCTAGATTCGAATGGACAACTGAATTGTGGGGGACTGAAAGATCACTGAGGAGAATTAACGTCTCTGATCCACTCCTAGGATGAAACAGTGATCCTGTAAGTTGTTTAGAATAAGCTTTCTTTTAATTATTCTTATGTCTTGAAATATTCAAGTAGAGTATAGCAGGATACTCTTAATAAGAAATCACTTATGTGAGTGTGAAGTAGGGTCGCTTCCATGTGGATTTTCAGGCTGAATTCTCTAAAGCACTTATGAAAATCAGGAATTGCTCAGGGCCACAATGAGCATAACCGTGAGAATTAAAACAGTGTTTAAAAAGATTCTGTGTGACATCCTATTGTCTTGGCTTACACAAATGGCTAAACAGTTCAAGGCATCACGTCCACTAATTAGCTAGTAAGTCCGATAGTTTATCACAGGGAAAGGTTCAAGGAAAAAAACCGCCTATCCTTATACAAATGATTTTCGTATTGTCTCTCTCTAAGTCTACATCTTTTTGTATCATTTGTTTTCGTCATTTTCATTCATGTGGGGGATTGTTAAAAAATGATTTTGATTAGCTTATATTTTAGCAAACTTTGAGCTAATTTTTATGTGGGATCCATACACAGGTTAAGATGGGTCGGGATGGTGTTATGTTCACCGTCGTGAGTACATTAAAAATACATATTTGGCTGATCAAAACCATTGAGTATTGAATGAGAAAATAATTTCTAAAGTCATATGGTTGAATAAGGTAATATGGAAGACAGCAAGTCTTATCCCACATCGGTAGTTCATGTAGAATTTGGCGGGTATATATAAGGCAACTTTAGACTAGGGGTTGGGCCCCTTGGGGGTACCCAATTTTGTGAAAGGGAGAGAACCTACCCAAGGGTGGGTACGACCCTAACCACGTGCGTGCCGTCGCCGCCCGGCCGGCCGTGCCGAGCTCGGGCTCAGGTTCGGTTCACTAGTTGTGGGTTGGGTCCTTGAATAAGATCTTATCTTTTTGATAAAAATTTATTTAATTAAATAAATCTCAAATTTATTTTTAAATAAATAAGTCCGTTGGTTGTTAGTTTACCGTTATGAACCGGAACAGGTGCGCCTGTTTGGTTCTTACGAACCGACTTGGTTCACACCAGTTCGGGTCTGACCGTACAGGTGTTTCTTCAACCTTAAATAAGCATCCCCGGGTCCTTCATTGTATACAATTTTTTTTCTCTGTATCTGCATATTTTGTCCACAAAACAGAGAGAGCACAAGCACTGGTTTGTTGGTCGAGCACGCAAATTGCTGTGCTTCTTTTGCGTGCGAGAGACTAAGTATTCCTAGGAAGCAAATGTCCGAATTCGTAAATACCACTGCGAGAGGCGAATATGCTTTAAGAACAAAGTGACATTCACTTGCCTTAGTCTACTCCCGTTCTATTTATAATATGCAGAATTGTGAGTTTAACTTTAATTTTATTACTATTTTTTTTGTTCTATTTTCGTTTTTCTTTATTCCTGCTTCTAGAATCTCTTTTAATTTCCAATATAATAAATCGATTTTATATTTTATATATATCAGTTTGTTTACACATTATTAAATATCAATTTTTTAAAAAAATTTATTAAAACTGTAACAACATCCTTTAGTTTGAAGCTTGGAGGAAAAGATGCTGGAAGCTTCTTTTGGAATATATATATATATATATATATATAAAAAGTCTCTCAGCTCAGCTCACTTAGCTCGCTCACTCAAAGTTTTTGTATGTGCACTAACACAGCGGGAAAGTATATATATGCGTTTGAGAGGGGCAGCTGTTCACAGCTGTCCTGTTTCTTAATGCACCTGATAAATTTAATTTGCACATAGATTAAAATATACTTTATAAATTTTTTGATATAAAATTTTTATTTCAAAAAAGTCTACAAATTTAGATATAAATTCTTAATATATTTTCATGAATTTTCGTATGGTTAGAATCTTTATTAGGATTTTCTATCTATTTAATATTTTTTTTGTCGTGGTTTAACAATTACAAAAAATTTTAATAACTGTAAAAAAATTAAGTTCAGAAAATTTTCAAAAATCCAAAATAGCCTTTTAATGTTATTTTTTAATTTATCATGAAATTAGAATTTGTAAGAAAGTTTTCTAACCATACAATACATTTTTATCCCAACTCTCGATTATTTAAGGTTTTATTAGGCGTAAATTATTGGACTTAGATCTTAAAATTAATTCGAATGTTTGTTAGAGATTCTATTTAAGGTCACTTTCATTATTATTATTATTATTATTTTATTAGTATTTTTTTAAAAGGTAGGGTGTCACACTTGTTTTCCGTTTGGTACTATTTGGTATTGGTATTGGCATTGGTTTGTGGTATTGATTTGGTATTGTTTGGCTTTTGTTTTTTTGTTTTTCTTTGCTATGATCGACAACAAATTGCAAGTTATCAATATTCGCCTCAATGGGACCAACTATTCTTATTGGCCTAACGTTATAAAGAACTTTTTTCTCAGAAAAAAGCATTGGGGATATGTAACAGGTTCTATTGTTCGACCTATAGGTTTTAAAGGCAGAAGGTTATGATTCATCTATTGCACAATTGGATATGGAGAATGCACAAATCCTCAACTGGTTCAATAATTCTATGGAGCCAAGTAATAGAATAAACTTCTTAAAATATACAACCACTAAACATGTGTGAAACTATTTTCAGAATATGTTTCTGACTTCTAATTTTTTCAAGCAATATGAGTTGAGAATGATAATTCGAAGTGCCAAACAAAATGATAAGTCGATCTAAGAATTTTACAATAAGATAACAACTTACTGGGATCAAGTGGCTCTTATGGAACCCTTTGGCTTGCAATTGATTACTAGTTTTCTCTAATATCGTGAAAAGTAGAGACTCTTACAGTTTTTGATGACCCTCCGTGATCAATTTGAGCCACTTCATGGTGCTATTCTTTATCCTTCATCTTTACCATTTGTTGATGGGGCTGTTTGAGAACTCATTGTAGAGGAGACACAATTCAATGTTTCTTAGATGATTTTTCCCTCTCAGTCAGTCTTTGCCACTTCTTCCTCCTCCATGGGGTTTTCTTCCCGGGCTCTACTGCTGCTTACTCTTCCTCATCTGATTCAAGTCACGGGAAAGCCCAAGTCACAAATGTTGGGAGACAATCCAACGCCAAAAATATATACATGCTCGGTGATCCAAAAAATACATCTTTATTAACTTTCAA
>JAOTRH010012525.1:0-11037 GCA_034768845.1 Heliamphora exappendiculata
TCTCTCTCTCTCTCTCTCTCTCTCTCTCTCTCTCTCTATATATATATATATATATATATATATATATATATATATACACGCACACACACAAAAGTACATAGCATGTTTAACTAGATGACTTTAAGGAGACTGTTACAAGCAAATAGACACTGATCATAATCGCTTTTTCTACATTTCGTCTTATTGTTTCATTTTCTCCATTTCCTTCCTTTTTCACATACTATGTTAATTGGACCTTCTCCTTTCTTTCATAGCAAATTGTGTATGTATAAGACCGAATGCATTCGATTTTTAAAAAGGATTCCTAATCCTTAACTTTTCGAGGAATCCTTCATCCGTGGTTGTGAATGAAACGATTTTTTCAATCTTTTTTTAATAGATTGTGCTAGCATTCACATAGCAACCTTTCCCCGATAATCACAAGTCCCAAAGACTTATTACCTCTTCCTAAACATATGTCCGTCTTGTTTCTCTTCTTTGACACTTAAAAAACCATTCTCCAACCATGCTCATTAGTGTTATTTGTCCTTCCTCTTCATGTTAATGGTTTCTTACATTTCCATCCATTCTTTTGTCAAGAAAGAGAGTTACTTTTGTCCAAAGCTAAAGAAAAATTGTTTTATAGCATATATTGATGTACATCGTGCTAGCATTCACGTAGCAACCTTTTTCCGATAATCACAAGTCCCAAAGACCTATTACCACTTCCTACTTAACACATGCCCGTCTTGTTTCTCTTCTTTGACACTTAAACACCATTCTCCAGCCATGCTCATTAGTGTTATTTGTCCTTCCTCTTCTTGTTAATGGTTTCTTACATTTCCCCCCATTTTTTCGTCTAGAAAGAAAGTGGTGAGTGTAAATCAGACCGTCATACGAAACGATCTTGGGTTATCAAGTAGTATGAATAACTTTTTACTTTAGTAGAAGTTGATTAACTACATTCTCAATATTATTGAATGAAATATATCAATTCATCTGATCTAAAAAATCAAACAATGATTACACCAATTCTTACGAACATTGCTAGACAAAATAGTACTTGTATCCATACTAGTGCAAGTACGTGTAGCACTAAGCATTTGCACGCATAAAGATAACATAACTAAAGCAAATGAAACATATGGTTTCTATAATATCAACACGTGGGGAGAAAAAAGAAGGGAATAACAAGATAAAGAATCTCTTATTGTGTAGACACAATATGATCTCTACATTGGGGGCGACGAATATAGGTGTGTTTCGGATTTTATCTCAAGTTCTTATTTTTGTTACCTTCATTTGCTTTTCTTCGTGAATTCAAGGAGGTATGGCTCCTTGCCCCTTGCTGCACCTTAATTTCTATTAGTAAACCTCTTTTATAAAGCCCTAAACCAAATTCCTTGTTGCTTAAGGGGCAATGGGCCTTACCTTCTTGAAAGCACGTTGTGATGAGAAAGAATTATATGGTATTTCTTCGATAATATTACAAGGCTCAATCTGTATGAATTTTTCTGCAAGGTCAAGGGACCTTGGCTCGATCATACACTCCAAAATCAATGAAGCATATCATAAAATTATCACATTAATCAAATTAGTGCCTAGATGACAATCATATATCCAAAAATAAATCTTATGCATATCAAACAATTACTTGGAGACCATTAACTTAAAACACAGATCCTTTGCTAGGCAAGGCCTCTCGAGTATTTTATTGCTTTTCCAGCATGAGAGTAGCAACATTTTGTGCACTAACCTATTAATTTTGTGACAATCGTCTTAAAAAATTACAAAAATGTTAAATGAGCATTAACTGCCTTTTTAGATCTTCTCGTAAAACCAAAGTAATCTTTGAACTTAGATGTCATAATCCAAATGTGATTTAATTTTCACTTTTGAACAAGCCCGGAAAAAGAAATGCATGCAATGAAGTATAATTCTAATAGAAACAAGGAACATCAACTGACATTTTCATCAAAGATTTTTATGAACTGAAGAGGCTAGTAGTGTTTTGCAAAAATGCATAAAGCTTGCTGATTTATCAGGAGCATGGTGTTAGTTCTTAGGGTGAAGTTGGCCGACTCATGAGAGAGAGAGAAAATGATGAAAAAGAGCAATTATATATTTTTTCTTTTCTTGTCAATTGATCTTTTGTAGAATACATGCATGAGAATTGGATTGGATTATAGAACAAAAGCCACCTACCATTCTACACCAATCTAACAGCCTCATCAATGCAAGGCTATTCCATGCACCATTCATTTTGAGTTGCTTCTGCAACATTAAAAGCACACATGCTACTTGAAGATTTGGAAATCTAGCACATGGCACGAGACATATCATTACAAATTATTTAATATTTTAACACCTCCACTTAATTAGTGTTGATAGACTTCAATTGAAATCTCATTTGCCAACCAAATTTATGATGAAGTGGAGAAGAAGTTTAATGTGAACCACTGGATCTTTTGTCATGACAATGGTAGACATACTGTCACAATAAGTGGTTGAGGTCCCTTAGATTTGGCTCCAAATCTACAAGAATTCTTTTAAGCCACACAGCTTAACAGGTAGCATCTGTTCACGTGAGGCTGATGAGAGTGGGATTGCCTTTTGCCTTTTGCCTTTTGTAGGAACAAGAAATTGCCTTCGTAGCTATGCAAATTTCGTGAAAGAGCCCAAAAACTCTTAGTCCCTCTGGCCCAATTGAACCTCATTAGATTATGTCTCGAGATTGTCAAATGATCAACTACTTCCAATGCATTGGGATAAATGGACATGAAATTAAACAGATGATCTTAGGCCCAAACTACATAACCTGATGAATATTTTTTTGTTGTCAACAGAACCAGCCCAATAACTGTCAGTTTATCCACTCAGATTATTGTCTTGTTCTTTTGCATACTTGACGCCATAACTTTTTGTGCCATGCAAATACTGTAGTATTCGTTTAGCTGTAGAAAAGTGACTTTGATTGGCTTCACTCCTGAATCTAAAATCATGCTGACTGGAGTATATGATTTTTGGTCTAGTGTTGGTAAGATACATTAGTGAACCAACTAGGTTGTTGTTAGAATAGTTAAATTTATTTTGTTCTCCTATTTATGTATGGAAGATATTCTTGTAATTTAGTCTTCTGTTGTGTTTTAATATAAACACTTAAGAGGAACAAGGAGTCTAATTAGAAACCGTAAACTTATTCATTAATCTCTTCTTCCCTTCTTTCTCTCTAACCCTAAAACCACCATCTTTGAACTCTAATTTGGTGGTAGAGTATTTGGTCTAGCCCTAAAAATAGTTTGGAGACCATCAGAACCATTCTGAGGTGCTGCCATCAGCATCTCAAAGATAAAGCCAGCGTCTATACAAGCATTGGTGGAATCCGATCTTCTTATCTTGCTTGACTTGGTCTTCTGACCATTATGGTACTTTTTTCATGATTTTTAGAGATTATTTGATGTGGGCTACCAATTTTTGCATATTTTTTCGGAAATTTTGGCTTGTTTTTTATATCTGTGATTTTTTGTTTGTTTCTAGCACCTTCTCTGTGGATTGAATTTGATGTTTCAAGGTGTTTTTTTCACTGATTCAATCGATTGGTGCATCCTCCTTGATTTTTGGTTAGTCAGGACTTTGGCTGTACATTGTGCAAATTCGTCACACTAAAATTGTAAAATAGTGACTTGGGGTTGAAAAGAAAAAAGCAAAAAAAGAACGAAAGAAATAACAATAGAAAATTAGTGTGAGAATGAAGAGATTTAGAAAAAGCCTATACACTCCACAATATATATATATATATATATATATATATATAAAATAGTATCGTCAATAGTCAAAAAGGCAAAACTGATTCATCTAATCGAAAACAGATGTGTGGTTTAACAGTAACAATCAGACAAGCACAGTACTACCGACAAAGTACTATTCACGAATAATATATCTGACTCACACATAGAGAATTACAAAATTACCCAAAGAAATAAATTAAATACTAAATAAATTCTAGCACTCCCCTTCAAGCTGGAACATAGAGATCAAACATACCTTACTTGGAGAAAAATCTCCGAAATGAAGAACAAGCCAACGGTTTGGTGAGAATATCAAGCAATTGATTCTTTGAGCGAACAAAGGGATTTGCAATTTGCTTCGTCATCAATAAGTCCCGAAGAAAATAGCAGTCAACCCTAATATACTTAGTACGCTCATAGAACACAAGATTATTAGCAATAAATATGGCTGCTTGATTATCACAAAACATCTCCATAAGACAAGAAGACGTGATGCCGAAGTCTTGAAGAAGAGAGTGGACCCACAGCATTTCAGAAACAGTATGAGCCATAACGCGATACTCGACTTCAGCACTTGAACGGGCAACAACAGTTTGTTTCTTACTACACCAAATGACAAGATTACTGTCAACAAAGGTACAATAGCCAGAGATGGACCATCTATCAAGGCGACTACAAGCCCAAATCAGCATTACTAAAGCCAATGACAGACAAATGATCCGAAGGACGATATAACAATCCACGGTCCGGAGCACGTTTCAAGTAGCGAAGATACAACAAACAACATCAAAGTGTGGCTGACGAAAAATATACATAAACTAACTAACAGCATCAACATCATAGGTGATATCAGGACGAGTACCCATGAGATAGATTAACTTGCCAACAAGCCGTTGATAACAACGAACATCTAGAAAAGGTTTTCCCTGTTCAGCATCGAGCTTAACAGTAGAATCCATAGGTGTATTAACCGGACGAGCACCAAGTAACCGAGTCTTAGAGAGAAGATCAAGAGTATACTTACGTTGAGATAAAGAGATCCCTCGAGAAGAGCGGGCAATCTCAATCCCAAAAAAGTAACAAAGAATGCCTAATTCCTTGGTATGAAAATGGTGAGCCAAATGGCATTTTAAGGCAGCTATACCAGTAGAATCATCACCAGAAATAATAATATCGTCCATATAAACAATCATCACAATAGTACCAGTAGAAGAATGATGACAAAGATCGAATGACCAAATGCGGAACACCGAAAACCATAAGCAATGACAACAAAATTGAAGAGATCAAACCATGCACGAGGTGATTGCTTCAGACCATTAGTGCCTTACACAAACGACGAACAATGTCTTCACTGCCAGGTACAACATAGCCAGGAGCATAGTTGTCAAATCGAGAATAAATTGTGAATCAAAATTACCTTTTATCGAATCGTGAATCGAAAAAATTCGATTATAATTTTTAAAATACATCAAAAAAATATATCTAAAATAGTTAAATATTATAGATGCATTATAAATATCAAAAATTTTAATCATAAATAATGAGCATATAGTGTAATAGGTAAAACACTTGCATTTAGGGCAAGAAATGTGAGTCTGAACTTTATCGTGATCAATTATCCTATATTACATTATTAGTTATCTTATGATTTATACTAATTCGTAGACATATTTTTAGATTTGGAGGCATTCAACCCAAAATCAATTGACAATAGATGGAGAGATCTCTAAATTATATGAATTAAACTTGAATGGTTTAAAAAAGTAATGTGGGAAGTCTCTAATCCTCCCTCACACGTGTCGCTCAATTCCATGTGAAGATGATATAAAAATGAACGAAATGAATGATATACACTGGGTAAAAACTTAACTCGTGAAACCACCCCATACAACTTTGATACTAATCATACCATGTTAGAATTTATAGCAATCCAAAAACCAATTACTATTTGGTAGAGAAACATCTAGAATATATAAATAAGGTTGGGTAACTTAGAAAAGTGATGTGAGACAAGCCTCTATAATGTAAAATTGTAAGTTAGAAGAAACATGAATTGAGACTTTCTTGGTATTGAATCGATTACTTAATTTATCAAACCGATTCGTATCGAATCGTGTGACATGTATCGTGAATCGTACTATTCTTACTTTTTTCGATTCACCCAACCGATACAAATCAATCGCTAGACGTATCGAATCAAATCGTATGATACGTATCGTGAATCATATGATTCTAATAACAGAGGCCAAGAGGCTGATCCATATAAACCTCCTCCTAAAGATCACCGTAAAAAAAGCATTCTTAATGTCAAGCTGATATAATGGCCAAGAACAACTAACAGCAATGGATAGAAGAATCTAAACAGAGTTAAGACGAGGAACAAGAGAAAAAGTTTCCAAGTAGTCAACGTCGTAGGTCTGGGTATAACCCTTGGCAACCAAATGCGCCTTAAGACGCTCAACAAAACCATCCGGAAGATACTTGACTATATAGACTCAACAACACCCCACTGAATGCTTTTCAGGCGAAAGAGTGGTAAACTTTCAAGTTTGATTTTTATAAAGAACATCAATTTTCTCATCCATAGCATGTTTCCAGCCAGATAGAGACATAGCGTGCTTGTAAGAAATAGGAATCGAAATGGACAACAAGGTAGAAGTAAAAGCATGAAGAGAAAATAACAAACAATTATAAGACATAAAATGAACAACAGGATGTTGGGTGCATGTACGTTTACCTTTGTTAATTAGATAGTTTTAAGGTGAATGAAGGCGTTAACCTTAATGGGGCACGTACTAGTTTATTTATAAATAAACGAGGATATACAATAAGACATAGTGTGCCCAACCACACCGGATAACAATCATAATAAAGCTAACACTCCCTTCAAGCTGGAGCATATATATCTAACATGCCCAGCTTGTCACATATGTATCGAACCCGAAGACCCGGAATAGATTTAATGAAAATATCCGCCAATAGCTCTCCAGTACGAACGGAGTCATACACGATCACACCATTCTGATACTCTCGCCGAATGAAATGACAATTCACCTCGATATATTTCGTGCGCTCGTGAAATACTAGATTTGTAGCAATATACACTGCAGATTTATTATCATACCAAAGTTTTGTTGGGCCATGACAGGGATCACCCAACTCACTAAGCAACTGATGGAGCCATAAAATCTCATACGTTGCCAGAGCCATGGTCCAATATTCAGCTTCTGAACTCGATCGAGACACCATGTTCTGCTTCTTACTCTTCCAAGTGATAAGATTGCCACCAATAAATATAGAGAATCCAGAAGTGGACCTCCGATCAATGGGGCATCCTGCCCAGTCTGCATCAGAATACCTTCCATCATAGAGTGGCCATGATCACTGAAATGTAGCCCCTTACCAGGGTTACTGTGGAGATATCGGAAAATTCGAACCACGGCATTCTAATGTGGGACCCGAGGCGCAGCCATGAACTTGCTCACCACACTCACAGGAAAGGCAATGTCTGGTCTTGTCATTGTTGTCAAATAGTTCAACTTCCCAACCATTCTTCTATGTCGGTCAGGATGAGAAAAAACATCACCCATATCATGGAAAAGTTTGACACTCGGGTCCATAGGTGACTCGACCCCCTTTGCTCGCAGAAACCTCGCATCAGCTAGAATATCAAGCACGTATTTTCGCTGGGAAATAAAAATACCCTTCGTGCTGCGTGCTACCTCAACTCCGAAAAAGTATTTCAATTCTCCCAAATCTTTAGTTTGAAACTAAGATTTCAGAAATTGCTTCAACTCAAACGTATCATCCCATGTAATAACAATATTATCAACGTATACTATTTAATAGAATACATCCAGTAAAAGAATGCTGATAGAACACAGTGTGGTCTTTTCCGGACTGTAGAAGACCAAATTGGCACATAACCATACTAAAGTGACCAAATCATGCCCGTGGAGACTGCTTCAATCCATAAAGAGAGCGATGGAGACGGCATACCAGCTGAAACCCCCCTAAGCAACAAAATCAGGAGGTTGCTCCATATAAACTTCCTCTTGCAAATTGCTGTGAAGAAAAGCATTCTTCACATCAAGCTAATACAAAGGCTAATGGCGAATTGCAAGAGATATAAATAGGCAAGCAGATGCCATCTTAGTAACGGGAGAGAAGGTCTCAAAATAATCAATTTCATATGTCTGGCATACCCCTTGGCAACAAGACGGGCCTTTAAGCGGGCAAGAGAACCATCAGGTCTGAGCATACCCCTTGGCAACAAGATGGGCCTTTAAGCGGGCAAAAGAACCATCAGGATTGAGCTTGGCTGTAAAGACCCATTTGTAGCTAATAGCCTGCTTACCTTCCGGATGAAAAACAAGGGACCAAGTCGAGATGGACTCAAGAGCCTGCATCTCCTCCATCATAGCACCTCGCCAACCATTGTGCTATGTATTACTAATTTTGAAAGTGATATATTAAATCACAAATTTTTATTAAAAATTGATTGCAAGACTGCAAAAGATGTATTGCAAAAGGATGTTAAAAATATAACTTCAAAACAATTATTTGCTCGCTGGCAAACGATATTAAGCATAATTAATTTTGATATTGAATTTATTAAAGGAAAATCAAATTCCTTACCTGACTTTCTTACTCGAGAATTTTTGCAGGAATCACCATATAAAATTTCAAATGTCTCAAAGGTATCAGGTAAATACCCTACGTAATCCCGTACGCACACAGCCCATTAAAGGAAAAACCCCCTTAATAAGGCATTAAAAGCACACCCACAATATATACATAATAAAACTCTTTTTCCCATTATCCCTTTCGAAAAAGAGGACTTCAAAGGTATTAGAGAAAAGAGTGATTGTGAGAAGTCCTTGGCTTTAGCCAAGATTATTAGCAATTATTTGCCACCCAATTGGTTTTATATCTCAAATTTAGCCAGCCCTTCTCAGATTTTCTATGAAACCATCTTATTAGAGACGGGTTCTATTAAAATCCAACATAATTCGAATGATGATGGTATTACTATCAATTATTCGAAATGTGTCATTCAACAAATAATTTCCAAAAATAATTGGGGTGACAGGGTCATGGCAGCGATTTCAATAAAAATTTTAAAAATGATGCCATTAAACCTAAATCTTATAATTGCTATGATTATCAACAAATTTTTTATCATATATTTTATTTACAAAATAAAGCTATGAAACATTCATAATTTATTAAATTTTGTAACAATTTTAATTCTTATATACCAAACTGGTTCCACACTTAGCGGATAGAATTTGGTCCTAATCCTCAAATCTTACCTCCATTACTTCAAGAGTCCTTTGCCCATTATTCCAAATTTTCAAATTCTTTAAGTACCCCATTCTTATATTTTATTGCTGATTTTTTCTTTCCATGATTGCTTCAATGGAAATTTTTTGTTCTTATTCAACATCATATTCCTTATCTTTCTCGGGAATATGCATTTAAATGGTGGAATAAATTTAAAATCCCAAAAGAATATTATCCCGACTCCCTAAAAGCCTATTATCAAAAATCATTTGCACCAAAACCCACTTATGCCTCTAAAGCCTTTGCTCAGCCACCCAAATCTAAAGCTTCATCATCCTCCTCCTCAGATTTTGTTAATATTAATCTTTTCTCCATCAAACTCAAGTGCGTTCTAATAATCCTCAATTGACACCTCAAGAATTGAAAGGAGCAATTATTCAAGAAATGACTGCTCAATTAGACAATAATGATTTACTAGCTGAGATGTTATCTCCTTCCAGCTCTAATGTTTTCCCAGAAAATAAAGCCGACTGCTTTGGGATTAATTTTGATTCTATTTCCTTATGAAGTCAGAATAAGCATCAGCCCATTATTATTTCTCTTTTCCTCCACCATGCCTTTCATCATTATTAACAACAAAAGTTGCTGCCAGCCCGTTCAAAGATGCCCACTCAAAGGATTTGCGTTCAAATTTCAAAGATGCCAATATCCTACAGTCTCTGGTCGGCCTTTAAATTCAAAAAGTCTACAGTATCTTCCATGATTAGATTCTCAATCAGTTCCAAACAGTGTTACTATTCAGCATTGGATGCCAAACAGTATCCAGACATATTACTGTTCACAAACAGCGATTAGAAGAATTTTCAAAAAGCAATCAGCAATTGTAATTGTACAAGTACTGTTCAATTTTCTCTTCTTAATTGTAATTTGAAGTCCGAAGGTGTTGCATCGCCTATATAAGGGACTGAGTGACCCTTTGTTCCCAAGACTAAGTTTAGTAGCCAATCTTTCCTTTTTATCTTTGTCCCTCTCTGTAAAATTATACTCAACCTTCTACCCAAAGTGTGTAAGTTTTCCATTTCAATAATATTATATTTGTGTTACTTATTTACTCAAATAGTTATTTGATTATTTGTGTTGTATGAATAACAAGATCTAATGTATAGTGGGCTTGGTTTATGGTATCAATATATATATATATATATATTTGAGCCACACATAGAGAATTACAAAACTACCCAAATAAATAAACTAAATACTAAATAAACTCTAACAGTCACTACTCTATTTTGTGGTTTTGGTTAGCTCATTTCCTTTGCTTGGATTTCTTATGAATGGAGTAAAGCCTTGTTGCTTAGGGATGAGGATATGCACAAATCAATTACATCTACAAAGTAAATGTGTTGAATTACCTAAATTGGGTGCATGTGGTAAAAAATTTCTTGTGAGTGCTGATGTGAACTTCTTGAATACTCTCGTACTCAAAAAGGGTATATGTGTTATTATTCGGAGTCTCGACAATACTTTGTGAGTGCTGATGTGAACTTCTTTGAGTCCACTCCCTTCTTCACTTTCTTAGGTCACCGACTTTCTTCTGATTTTATATGTTGTTGTGAGAAGGAGTCTTTCTCTTCTACTCTTCCACTACCTCTCTCTATCTCACCTTCTTCCCCCTCTAACCCACCTTTGCAGGTTTATCAGTGATCTCGAGATAGACCCATCATCTCGTATGGCCCGGATTCTTCATCTTCTCTAGTAGAGGTTCCTATCTCCTCAACTCCTTCTAGTTCTGATGACTTACCGATTGCTTTGCGTCGAGATAAACGTACATTAACTCAACATCTTATTGCCAATTTTGTGTTTTATGATCGTTTGTCATCTTATCTTCATTCTTTTACTTCTACCTTGCATCCATTTTTATTCTTTCTTTTACTTCTACCTTGCATCCATTTTTATTCTTACTTCCTATAAGCAGGCTGTG
>JAOTRH010012536.1:0-22993 GCA_034768845.1 Heliamphora exappendiculata
GCTTTTTCGAGTTTCTAGAGAAAATTACGCATATTTTTTTTGTGTATTTTGGAACTTATTGTTTCATTGATTTTTTATCCTCCTTTAGGATATTCAATATCACACATGCTTTGGGATGCCTTGTAACAATTGAGCTACTTAGCTACCGAAGGTGTGGAGGTTTGCTCCATATAGATATTAAAGTTTGTGATGGCCAAAGATCATTTTTTCTCTAAGCAAAGACAAATCAGGATTAGCTGGGCATAGTATTATTGTTCTTTAGACTTTATATCTACGAGCAAGTGAGGCACAAAACTATTTTCCAACAGAATGAAAATAACTTATGTTTTAGCACAAAACTATTTTCTAACAGAATGAAAATAACTTATGTTTTAGCACTTTAACATTAGCCTTATTTCATGCCTATCTTCTTCCCTAAATATGTTATGCTACAAATACGTGACGTTGTGCATATAGTAAATGGGCACACCGTTGTGCATATAGTAAATGGGCACACCGAGGCAGCATATTGATTTAACTATCTACTTACTAAATATAGTAAATGGGCACACCGAGGCAGCATATTGATTTGACTATCTACTTACTAAATAACTTCTCGCAAACTATTTACCAATAAAAAAAAAGTTTCTAATCTGTCTTTTATTGCATCTGAGTTTTTTTATTTTTTTACCTTTTTAATTATGTAATTTCTGTTCAACTCTCAATTATTTTCTTCTACCCACAAGCAATGCATGTGTCCCCACCTATAATTTAAAGAATGTGTTTATGTATTTAAATTATTTAAGCCCCATTGTAACCCTTTATGCACTTACATTGATGACAAAGTACAAGTATGCAAGTAGCAACACTACGGTCTGAAAAAAAAAAATTGGTCCCAAAATTTTATCCAAAATTTAAAATAGATGGATCGGGTTTTACACATTAAGTATGCAGATTTTACACATTGAAGTGAATTTGATTTATCCATTTTAAATAAAATTATGGGATTATTTTCTAAGTAATTAGCTATGCAAGTCCACCTTTATTTCAATTTACCTTGGCATGTCTATGTATGTGAATACTTTTATGCTAGCATATGCATATTTATACATGCATACGGATGCTTATACATAGATTGTTTTTTTAATAATGCTTTATGATAAGTAGATATTTGTTACTCTCACTTTGCTAATTAGATAGATGAGGTGGCAAATAATATGGGCTCACTACAAATTAAGGCAGCATCAAAGGTTTTTTATATAAGCTAAAGATACAAAAGCACGGTATCTTTTTTTTTCTCTCCCAACTCTCTAAAAATCTTAAATTCATTATCTCCTTCTTCTACCAAAAATTTGACTTGATCGTCGAAGAATTTTTGGTCGACACCATGGAGTCATTCAAGATTAACTTCTTATTTTTGCAGGTCATCAAGAGAGAACTTGGTCAGACGAACACCAACACTTTACTTGTAATTTGTAGTTTAACTGACTTAAAATTATTCATTTTTGCATGAGTAATGATATGTTCGTGTTTCAAACTATTCTACAATTGAATGTTGGATTTCCCGGCAAGGGATCCCAGAACTTGGACTCCTTCGGAGTTCTTGTTTTGAATATATTCTCAACCAGCCAATTCCGTGCCAACGAGGCAAAGCATCATCAACCTTGTGTTCATGCATGTTGACCCTCCAAAAATTCTAATAACACCCATTTCCGTGCTGGTGGGGTTAAGTTATTCTCAAATACATTTTTGTTTTTCGAGAAATTAGTGAGAAGTTCAAATTATATGATGTGTATTGATTTTTATCTAGCAAAATTTTTTTTAACGCCCAAAGTCCATCTTGTTTCAATGATAAATTATCTGTTTGTCACGTGAAACTTTTTGGGACGAAATTATTTTAGTTTTTTCATTGTTTTATTCAGTCGTTATCATCTTTTCCATCGTCTTTTATTTTGACCAGTATTATCAAGACAGAAAATCGTTTTATATATATGTGTGTGCGCATGTATATATATAGATAAATTTATCTGTTTGCTATGTATTTTTAAAAAAAATTACGCTTTTTTAAATAGATTGAGCCTTGCGCGTTAAAATTTATTTTTTAAATTTTTAGCTGAAATATCCTACTTTTTTTCCCTCAAGGCTTTTCAAGATTTTTCATTTGGTGAGTTTAAAGTTTGCCCACAACGACCATATGAATAGTTTATCTCATGATAGGTCCTGCAAATGTTTTATTTATACAAAAATTTAGCTTAATCAAATATTAATAATTAAATTTAAAAAATTGTACTTTATGGTACAAAATACACGGTTTAAACATAAATAGTCCATTTTAAACTTAAGCCGTTAATTAGATGAACAAAATGCATTTTGTTCACATGAACAATCTTTTTTGTGTAGTTTAGAAAATAAACAATTTGGCTAATCGTTGTTGGCTTATTTTGAACACAAAATAAATATCGAGGGTCTTGAGAGAGGAGAGTTTTAAGGGGAGTTTTATCCTCACCTTCCCCACATGATCTTGCCAAACATTGACTCTATAGAGAGAATCAAGGGACTGGAATGTAATGCACATTAGTTGTAAGCTGAGCATCTTTCGCTCTTTAATTATGTCTTTCAAATCCAAAAAACTATATGTTTGCTTTAGATCAAATATGCTTTCGTGAAATTAGATTAAAATATTTAAAGAGAAACAAAAAGTACATAAAAACAGTTGCCGACTTTCCTCCGATTCCATTCAAGATTTGCCCAAGTAATTTTACAGTTAAGCAACATACATTTTGACTGGAATCAAGGAAAATTTTCATTATTGAGGGGTATCGATCTCGCATGACATGCAATAAATTGAAGGATTGAATGCGTATTTAGCAAATAAACCTTCTGCGATGCATATCAAATTGTGAAAACAAATTCAAAAATTCTATTATATACAATGTGAAAAGAGAAAATCTATTTGAAATACCAAGGTTGAAGAGTTTAAATCGGGGGTAATAAAAAGAAAAAAGGAAAAGAAATTAGCTTGAGGTCTCCGGTAATTGTTAGTCATCTATCTATCTATCTATGTATTGGTTTGTGTTTATTTTTTTTTTATAAAAAAACCTCATAATTTAGGTGTCTCTCCTATAACCCAGTAGAATTGGACTAGAGATACCTCATAGTTAGATAGGCAAGAACTAATCTTGCTAATATTAAAACTATGAAGTTGACGACATGATAGATTTCGAGAGAACTTAAAATAGGAATGCTAATGAAACGAGACGGGAGCAGAATGAGGTGTTTGGTTTTTGTTACCATTTTATCGGGTCAAGAATAAAAAGAGAAAGTTAGAGAAGAAGCGAGAATGAGGATATATGAAAAATAGTTTGTATAAGAAATAGGAATGAAATAGAAGAAATAAATATAATATTTTTATTTTTTAATTTTGTTATTTTTTAAAAAATAAAATTTATATATATATTTATATAAAAATATATTTATGTTATGTAATATGAGATGAAAAAAAAAAAAAAAACTAGAGCAAGAAGTTAATACCGTTCCCGCCCTTAGTATGATCCGGAACCAAAAAAAAACAAAAAAAACCTGTATATAACAGGCGGAGCCGCGCGGAGACACGCGCGCGGGCAGGGTGGAGCAATTGCCATCCATCCATCCCTACCTCAGCGTTTATATACGTTTGTGTTTCCTCACTGCAAGACCGTGTTTGGGGACCTTCCGCAACGATCCAACACTATTTCAAACAAATCACCATCGGACTCCTCATCAAAATCCAAAGCTTTATTAATGTTATTACTCCTGCCGGCGTTGTGGCCACTCCTGGTGGCGCACCGATTAAGCCACTGCGAGTCGATTCTCCCCATCGAGAAAAGCTCTTTGCTGTCTTCGTATCCAAGAGCAGGGGAATTCGCGAGAGGGCCGACGAAGCAAGGGTTCGGAGTTCTCTGTGGATTCGCCGGCGCGTATTTGAACGCGCTTTGTCCGAAGTTTACAAGAACCGTGGCGTCCATGTTCGCTGCAAGCGTTGGGTAAAGTGGAATCCCGAATTCCTCCGACTTGCAGTGGATTGCGTGCACGCGCTCTGAATCCACCGTGAAAAAGACCTTCCTCTGGCTTGGATTGTACCCACACCCAATCACCTTCTCTGTTTTTCCCCACCCTTCCTTCTCAGATCCGAAAATAAGTTTAATTCCTGAAAAAAAAAACGCAATAAATACGTGAGTTAAATAATATTTTTCTATATGGATTATTTTTACTATGTTATTAAATTAATAATTAAGTTAATAATAATCCATAAGATTTTAAAATTATTGAATAGTTGCTACCCTATCCTCTAGATAAAAATTTTAGATTTAAAAAAAAGTCAAAAAAATTTAATTTTAACAATTTATATAAATCTATACTATTATAATAATACGATATAATAGCAATTTAATCCCAAAAGTAATTTATCCATCACAAAACCCCAAAGGTAGTATAATATTTTTATTATTTGTGCTCTTTTTTAAAATTGTTAAAAAAAATTTAACACATTTTTCGTCTTAATTACTTAAATTTGTTTACTTTGCCCCTTATCCGATTGAATCTATTCAATTGAATCTATTCAGCCCTTAAACTTATTAATTTGAACCTATTAAGATCGAATCACTAAGTCAATGTTGGGTTCATTTGGAAAAATTGAAGTTGGGCGTCCATTTTGAATCTATTAATTTGATATAGTTGGGTTGATTTTGAGCCTAAAATGGGTTTATTTTTTATGATAATTAAATTAATTAAATAGTAATAATTTTTAAATAAATTATATTTAAATAATAATTTTAATTTTTTACATAATTAATTTACTCAAGAAGTTAAGATTATTTATTTGACAAAAATATAAAAAAATTAAAAAATTAAAAAATCAAATCAAAATACAAATTTTCATAATATTATATTCAAATTCATACTGCTTTTAAAATACAATAATAATATTTATTCATAACTTATTTACAACAACTACTAACTACATATAATTGTTAGTATTAAATATATAAAATAGTAAAATTATCCACTTTAAAATAAAAAATAAAAAATAAACTTTTTATTTAAACAATTAATTTTAAAAAATTAGTTTAAAAACTAAATTATCAAACAACCTACTTTGAATTTAATTTAATTTTTTAATTAAAAAAATAAAAAAAAATAAAAAAATAAAATTTTAAACTAATTGGCAATCTAGCTCTAAGAATAACAATATATCGGAAAAAAAGAGAAAAAAAGTTGAGAAAAATGCCATAAAAAGGTAGGAATGAAGATTTATAGAAAATAATTTATTAATATTAAAAAAAATATTAACAAAAGTTGAAAATTATATAGTAATTAAAAAAAATAAGTGATAAATAATTTAAAATTTAAAATAAAAACAAATATTTTTATAAAAAATTTACCGTCATTACTTTTACTTTAATAAAATTAACAAAATCTTCACAATAAATAAATTTAATCATAAAAATTTATTTCACAAAATACTGTACTACAACAGTGTTATGATTTTAATAACAACACGAACCCTCGTCCCTCTCCCAACCAGTGAGAATCCTATTTATTTCATTAATAGACATGCCTACGGTCTACAAAAGGCTTGAAGCTTCCTTTTTGACTTTAAACCCTCCTTTAATGAATCCGGACACTGTAGATACAAGGACAAGAAAACTTACCGTCGAGAAAAACAGAACCGTCGGAATTGAAACCAATGGATCCCGGATAGCTCCCGGGAAGCTTCAGGGGAAGAGAGCCTCCTCTTGTAAGCCCCACCGACATCGTAATTGCTTCCCCCTTTGCCTCCTCTTTCCCGCCGAATCTCAATTCTTCCAACTTCTTGTTGCTCGTAACGTGAATTAGGGATTCTGAATTCGCTTTCGCTTTCGAATGGTCTTGGATCAGCTTCGCCTTCTCCCCTTCCGTCACGCTTTTCCTTCTGTTGCCGAATGTGTCGCGATCGTCTTCTTGAGACGACGACAATATTGTGATTTCGAAATAGGCTTCTTGAGGAAACGAAGAGTTTCCGAGAGCAGGACCTGGCAAAGGCAAAGCTGCTTTGATTACAGAGGCGGCGGCCATGGAAGACGAATGACTTAAATTGATCTTCCTCAAGCCGGAATTAAGTCTGATTTTCTGGACGAAATCTGCGGATCCTTGACTCACCTCCCAACTTATCTCCACCTCCGTGTCTCTTCGATCCCCTGCAGCGCACGCACCTAACAGCGTCGATCGCGTTGATCTAATCGACGGAGACGACGTGTAGGGGTTCGCGAACGCGAATCGCGACCATCCGTTTTCAACGACGTCGGTGATGACGGAAGGATGATCGGCCCAGCTGAACGGAGGTTTTGTGGAAGCCTCTCGTCGAAACACGTAGTAATTCGTTCTTCTCCTGAAATCTAGATCGACGTGTTGGGGGAGATTCGGATGGTGAAGTTTGGGAATTCCAGTTTGCAGAGTACTCCCAGTTCTTTCCTCGCTAACGGCGCCCAAGTCTTTCTGTTGTTTAGAAGATGAACAGCATCGCCAGAGAAACAGAACGATCACTAGAACTCCGACGGCCGCCGCCGCCACCACCGTAATTTGTAGCCATCCATGCATCCCTTACAGATTCAATTCTCTCCCAACTTTTCTCAATTTCTAATGGTTGTTTGGGGATTAAACAGAGGACGCGACTTTGTCTCGAACGAATTATATTTATTGAAAGGATTTTCGGAAGGTTAAAAGTTTACAAGAGATGGAAGACTGACGACGGCAAGGCAAAACTAAGACTGGTTCAAGAAAGGCAGAAGAGAGAGAGCGAGAGAGAGAGAGAGATGTTGGAGTCGTACTTCGTAGCATGGAAAGTTGGAATTGTTGAGAAACGACATTAAAGATCCTTCTTTATTGCCTATATTTGTTATTAAACCCAAAACGGACAGCGGCATTGACATTAGCGAACGCGTTGTTTGGTTATTTCATTTTGTGTGTGAGATTTTTGCCAGTTAACCATTGCAAGAAAATCAATGGAGGCGTTTGGTTTAATTTTTTATTATTAATTTTAGTTATAAATTATAAATTTTTTAAATATTTATAAATTTTAATATAATTTTTAATTATTTTTTTATATTTCAACTACAAATTATAATTTTTTCAACCAATCACAATTTCTACTACAAGTTACAATTTATAAGCTACTAGTTTGCTATCAATATTTATGAGATTGGTTTAAAATTATAAATTTATTAATAATTTTATGCGTACAGGCATAAGCACGCAAAATCAGTCATAGTTCTCTCATTAATATAAATTTATAAATAATATAAAAAATTAATTATAAAAATTTAAGTATGCAATAAGTTTGTAGTTATATTTCAAAAAAATTTAATTTACAAACAAAAATTGAATACAACATAGTATCACTTATACATCAAGTTTTTAACTTATATATTGTAAGCATTTTAACAATAAAATATTTGTTTTTAATATTTTGTGTTTGACTAGAAATTGCTAAAATTAAAAATCAATATTTTAGGATTAAAAATTTATGATTTAAGTATATTTTTTATTGTAATTTTTGTTTTTTATATTCTATGCATATTATATAGTATTTAAAATGTTTAAATTAATTTAAAATTATATACAATTCTAAGTGGCTTAGAAAAGCATTAAAAATGTTGTAATTTAAACAAAATTAAACTAAAAACAAGTTGAAGGTTTTAAGCTTAAGAATAAAAATATATATTTAATAATATCTCCCACTTGTGGTTCATCTAACGTCATAACTGTTAGATCTAAGCAACTCAAGAGATTGGGGTGAATTGAATCTTTAAAAATTAACAATTTAAAAAAAAATTTTAAAATTTTTTTAATATTACAATTAAGCAAGATATACAAATATTTAACCAATACAAATATTAAATGATGAGAGATAGAAAAATAGAACCAGAGACCAGAGATTTATAGTGGTTTGACTTTATTCTAGCCTATATCCATTTCTCAAGATCTCCCTTGAGTATTTCCACTATTCAGAATACTTCGCGTGCGTATTCCAAGTCTTTACAAGTTTCAAGTCTTCACTTGAGTTATCTGAATGTTTACGGGTATATCCACAAGCCTTATATAGTTTCAAGAAGATCCTATGAAAATAAGACTCTGTTTTCTTCTAATCTCTCTTGAACTCTTCTTTGATGAGATTCACTCACTCAAAAGTTAATGGGTGACTCACCATTAATTATAATAAATGAGATATAGTAAATGAAGAATACCGACTCTCTTTACAAGATTGATTTACAATAAATGAAAGAGTAAAGACAGATGAGGAACAAGAACTGGAGTTGCAGCAATAAATGTGAGCTTGATGATTCCTGAGATTGGTTTGATCAATAGAACAGTAAATGCAAGTCTCCAACCTTCTTAAATGCTGAGAAGTAACTTCTTATATAAGTTCTTGTGAGTTCTTGACCGTTTGAGGTATGTGGGGGCAATAAATGTCAAAAATTCAACCGTTGAGATCTGTCGTATTTTGAATTTTCGTCTTTAGGGTTGATACAAATAGCTTTGGTGTCGACACAAAGTATTTAGGACAAGGTTCTTCAAGTGGTTGGGTCGACACGAATGTTTTGGGGGTCGACACAAATTCTGCACTTTACCTTCCAACGTTCTGAGGTCAACACAAATGAATCTGGTGTCGACTCGTTTGAAACTTCAGCATCTGGAGAAACAACTTTGTGTCGACTCAACTTGTCTTTGGTGTCAACACTAAATCTCTGCAGGGAGCCCCGGTACTTTTGTGTTGACACAAATGTGCTTTGGTCGACACTAAAATTCTGCAGTTAGTTTCGATTTTTTTGTGTCGACACAAATCTTCTTGGGGTCGACACCAAAATTCAGCAGGCAGGCTCGGGATTTTTAGGTCGACACAATTTATCTTGGGATTGACACCAAAAATCTGCAGAATGTCTCGGTTGTTTGTGTCGACACAATTTTCATTTGTGTCGACCCAAACTTCTGAAAACCAAAAATGACGATCACTTTTGTGTCGATACAAATCTGGTTTGTGTCGACTCAAAAAGAGTCCTGGGCACTTCGGCACTTTTGTATTGACACAAAACTAATTTGTGTCGACACTAACTTTTTGGTACCTGAGTATCAACTTGTAAAACTGTTAGGGTGTCAAATCATTTGATCAATGGGTATTGACACACTTGATATACTTCAAGTATACTTTGCCTCAAAAGTGTTTGACTTAATTTTTGATTAAAATTAACACAAAATATTCTATTCAAAGTATACTTAAGTGTTTGAACATTTTTGAGATAAAAGTCATTTCTTTTTTGCTAAGGTGTCAACTTTGATTATTCAAAATGTGTTAATACTTTTATTTTAAAAATATAAAATATTATTCATTTAAAATTATTTATTCTTAAAAAATAAATTATGAAAATCATCAAAATCAAATTAAAAAATTCTTGGGCTAACAATCTCTCCTTTTTTGATGAATAAAACTATATTACCATTTTTTAGAAAACAATTTGAAATATTTTTCAACAAGGGTTCTCCCCTTATTGGTATGCCTTAAACAATAACAGCAACTATATCAGCTAGGCATACATCAGAGTGAAAACATGTAATTTTTGATATAATTTACACAAAAGATCAAGAAATATTCAGAATTTATTCTAATTTGTGCAAAACAGTGAATGTGTAAGTGAATTTACCAAACTCATCCAATTTATTCAACAGGCATTCATAGGCAAATGAATGAGCATAAGACAAATATAATTCATTTAAGAAGAATTTTCTTAAACATATAAACAATTCATTCGCAATTCATTTAAAAATGAAAATTGTTCAAACATCCCAAAGATTAACAAGCATCAACTATTCAACCAACCAAAAAAAATGTTTACAACTTCACCTTCCAACACAAAAAAAACTTTAAAGAATGTTTTCAAACTTCTTTCACCTTCCCTCTCCTTCACTTCTATACTTCAAACTTCTTTCACTTTCTCTTTTCTCTTCTTCTCTTTTGTAATTATTAAAAAAAAAATTATTGGTCGTCCATGGACTTCTTGAAATCTTTCTTTGCTTTGGCCTTCTCCTTGCTAGTAGAGGCTTTCTCTTTGGCGGCGCGTGATCTCTCGACCTTGGCTTCACCGGCTGCGAGGGCCTCCCAGCGAGCTGCCATAGCCAAGTCTGCTTCGCGCTTGACTCTCGCTGCTTTTTCTTTTTTTGTTTCCTTGGGCTTAAATTGATTTGCCCATGCCTCTTTTAGTCATTTCAAGTGTTCTTCCATCTTTTGGGAGTTGGCATGCACTGCAGTGACGATACCTTGGTCATACTCTTTGCGCACGTGATGAAGGATGGCCTTATTGCAATTGACAATGGATGCAATGTTCTCATCTATTTTTTTACAGAGGGCTCTCCCTGCATCAGTGGCATTTTTCACATCTCTGCGAAGGCTTCGATTGGTTTTGTCAAGGTGTTTTACTTTCTCAGAGATGGAGGAGATGGTATAATATAAATCAAAGAAATCAGAATCAACTTTGGCTTGAAAGAAAGTGGCTTTTTCATAAAGGGAGTTGATTGAAGAGAGAACTTCTGAAAGATCTACTTGAACATGGCCAGATGATGATGATGCAGCAGTAGGGGGAATAGGAATTGAAGTGGTGTGAGGAGGAGCAACATGAGATAGTCCTGGAGTGTCAAATGAGTCATGAAAGACAGGATGAGAAGGAGGAGAATCAAGGTCTATAGGAATGGAGGAAACATCACGAAGAGGAGAATGAGGAGGAGTTCTTACAGATGATGGGATACCTCTGCGAATGGTGGTTCAAGCACCATCCATACATGCAATTTGCATATGTTTCAGGGAGAACTTTCTATACAAATCATGTTTGGAAAAGGCAATGGCCTTTTCCTCAGAAAGTTTCACCTTGAAGTGTTGAAACACTTTGGTCAGATACATCCCATGTGGCAGAGAAAAATTTTTCTTTCCATGTGAGTGAAATATATAAGAAATGAAAAGAAAATCTAGATTAAGATTTTTCTTCTCCAGAATATGCCACATAATAACAATGTGCATGTTTGAAACGTCACCAAATTTTTTCATATGGGGCAGAAAAATATGGTTGACCATGTGGTGAAGAATACCCATTTTAGGTTTCAGGGTGTTGGCCTCTAAGGGCTTGAAGGGGTTAATGTCATCATTTTAAAAAATATTTTTGACACATTTATCAAAAGAGAAGCCATCAACCTCAATAGGTTTCTGGCTGTGATAGACGCAAATATCACCTCGGGGAATGTTTAGGATTTCATTGTGTAGACGGGGACAAGGTAATCTCTGTACCATTCACCCAAGTGGTGATGGTAGTGCAAGGAATCAGGAGAATGTACATGTGAGTATAGAATGATTTGACAAGAGTGGGATAATGAGGTTCTTGGATTTGTAAAAGCCTTTTCCACCCAAGACCAGAGAAAAGATCTTTGAATCTCATCTCAATCGAGTCGAAATACTCGAAATCAATAGAGCAACCGGGACAAATTTTTCAATTTACAAATGAAAAAAAGTAAAGTTGACGAGATTTAGAATTTTCAAAGGAGATTACCTCAGAGGAGGCAACGTTTGGAACGGAGGTTGTTGCAGTCGCCGTCGTAGTCGTTTTGGTTGTCTTCTTCCTCTTTGAGGTCCTAAGGCTTGAAGGCGAGCCCTCCTCAGTCCGTTTCGATCATTTACCCATCGTTCTTAGTGGCATTTTGATGGATTTGATTTTGAATTTGAGAGGAGGAAAGGGGGCCGACTCAGGGTTTGAAGGAGATGAGGCGCGAGACGAACGATTTTATGAGAGAGAGAGCGGGAAACGAAATGGCGTTTCGTGGATCAGCGCGTCTTTTATTGACATAACGATTTGTGTCGACACAAATCTAATTTGGTGTCGACACATTTCGTGCCAAGTGTGGGTATCGAAAAAGAGTGATGGGGTCGACATAATTTCAGTTGGTATCGATACATTTTGGCCATTTGGGTTGACCCAGTTAAGGTTGGTGCCGACACTGAATAGAATGTGGCCGACACTTTTGTTCCCAGTGCCACTTCTATACAGTTTGTGTCGATACTACACGCATTTGTGTCGACACTGATTCACTTTGTTTCGACACATTTTCACATTTTTGTTGACACAAATTCATTTTGTGTTGACACAATTTCTCATTAAAGAAAGAACCATCATGCATTTTGAAATGCAATAATAGACATGATTAGTATGACATATAAATCATCAATTTGGAGCGCATAATATATCAAGTTCTCTTCTAATAAAGCATATTCTTTCTTCATTTAAAGATTTTGTAAAAATATCAGCTAATTGGTAGTCGCTGCCTATAAATTCAAGTTCATTGTTTTCTTTTTGCACATGATCTCTTATGAAATGATGTCTAATCTCTATGTGCTTTGTTCTTGAGTGTTATATAGGATTCTTTGATATATTAATTGCACTAGTGTTATCACATTTGATATGGATATGATCTTGGTAAAAATCGTAGTCCTCTAATTGTTGTTTCATCCATAAAACTTGAGCACAACAGTTTTCATTTGCAATATATTCAGCCTCGGCTGTAGACAAGGCTATTGAGTTTTGCTTCTTGCTAAACCAAGAGATTAGTGAGTGTCTTAGGAATTGACAAGTACCACTTGTACTTTTTTTTATCTACTTTACATACAGCAAAATCAGCATCCGAATAACCAAATAATTCAAAAGCTATTCCTCTAGGATAGAATAATCTTAGGTTTTATGTTCCTATGAGGTATCTAAAGATGCGCTTAACAGCAGTCACATGTGATTCCTTAGGATTAGATTAAAATCTAGCGCACATACAAACACTGAACATGATATCTGGTCTACTAGCAGTTAAGTATAAGAGGGATCCAATCTTACCACTATAACGCATTTCATCCACTGCTTTACCATCTTCATCTTTATCAAGCTTTGTTGTAGGGCACATTGGAGTTTGCATAGACTTTGCTTTCAGCATGTCAAACATCTTCAATATGTCTCTTGTGTATTTGGCTTGATTGATGTAGATTTCTTCTTGTGATTGTTTGATTTAGAGTCATACGAAGTAGTTGAGCTCTCTCATCATGCTCATTTCGAATTCTCTCTGCATACACTTAGCAAAGTCCTTGCAAAGAAATTCGTTAGTTGCACAAAAAATTATATCATCTACATAAATTTGTACAACTAGCATGTCACTTCCTTGTGACTTGATAAAAAGAGTGGTATCAATTTTTTCTCGAGAAAATTCATTTTCAATCAAGAATTTGTTAAGCTTTTCATACCAAGCTCTAGGTGCTTGCTTTAAACCATAGAGAGCTTTGGTAAGTTTAAAAACATGATTTGAAAAATCTGAATTTTCAAATTCAGGAGGTTGTTTTACGTAAACTTCCTCCCAAATAAAACCATTTAAAAAGGCACTCTTGACAACCATTTGATGGAGTTTAAATTTTTAAAGCATGCAAAAACAAGCAACGTCCTAATGGCTTCAAGCTTAGCCACCAGAGCAAAATTCTCATCAAAATCGATGCCTTCTTCTTGATTGTAATCTTAGACTACCAATCGAACTTTGTTCCGAAGAACTACTCTATTTTCATCTATTTTATTTTTAAAAACTCATTTTATTCCAATAATGGAGTATTCTTTGGATCTTGGGACTAAAGTCTAAATTTTATTTTTTTCAAATTGGTTTAGCTCTTCTTGCATAGCCAAGATCTAAAATTCATTGTTTTCGGCTTCCTCAAAATGTTTTGATTCAATATGAGAAATGAATGCTAAATTATCACAAACATTATGTAGAGAAGAGCGAGTTTTGATACCTTGAAATGGATCACCAATGATTATATCTTTTGGGTGACCATGAGCATACCTCCACTCTTTAGAAAAATCAAAATTTTCTGCATTTCAGATTCTGTAATCTGTTGGATTGCATTTTGTTGTGAATTTGGAGCTTTCTCTTGATTTAGCTATTCTTTATCTTTAATGAAGATATCTTAAACACCTTTTTTTAAAACTAAAAGGTTATCTTTACAAAAATCTTTTGAAGAACCAAAGTTAGTTTCATCAAAAACAACATGTATAGATTCTTCAACAACTAGGGTCCTATTGTTGAAAACTCAATACGCTTTACTAGATATAGAATATACTTAAAAAATACCGTCATCAGATTTTATATCGTACTTGCCCAAAAGTTTTTTGTTGTTGTTTAAAACAAAATATTTGCACCCAAAAGCGCAAAAATAACTGATGTTACCAATTTCAACTTTATCAAAAATACATTTTTGCATCCCAAGTAGTTTATTCAAAATTTTCTTTTCTTGAGTAAACTTATAAACAGTTTTTGTGAGATCCTCAACTTTTTTACTTAAAACACTGTTTTCATCTTTTAGAACAGAAACTTGCTTTAGCAAGACAGATTTTTTATTTTTCAAAATTTTAATTTCAGTTGAGGAGGAAAGAACTAACTTTTTCAAAACAGAATTTTTTGCACCTAATTTTCTCAACTCATCATGCAAATGTTCAAAAGTATTTTACAGTTCTTCTAATGAAAAACAATCAGAAGTTACCTTATCGTCTTCTTTGGCCATAAGGTATAGATTTGAAATTTTATTTTCTTCATTTTTATCCTCAGAGCTGTTGTCATCGCTTTCGTCCCAAGCTGCAATCATGGATTTCTTGAAACTTTTTTTGAATTACTTCTTGAGCTGAGGACATTCAGTTTTGATGTATCCAAGCATTTTGCACTCATAGCAAATGATTTCTTCTTTTCTTGGAGTCGTTCTTGAACTTGCTAGAGTCACATTTGAACTTGGTGGACCCACATCCGTGTCCTTCCTTTTTGAAGAACTTCCTTCCTCCTTGTCTTGTTTCTTATTTCGAATAAACTTTTTGAATTTTCTTGTGATGAAAGCCATGTCTTAATTTTCATCACATGAGGAGTCTTTCTAAGATTCTTCTTCAAGAGCTGAGGACTTGAAGGCAATGCCTTTCTTCCTTTTGTTGTCTTTCTTATCATCCATCTTGATGTTCATTTCATGGGTAATGAGAGAACCAAGAAGTTTTTCTAGACCGAGTCTATTAAGGTCTTTGGCTTCTTGTATAGCCGTGACATTTGCTTCCCAACTCTTTGGCATACACCTCAGAATTTTTCTGACTATTTATGCATTAGTGTAAATCTTGCCAAGAGATTTCAGTCCATTAATAATGTCGGTGAAGCGAGTAAACATATCGGATATAGTTTCGTCATGCTTTATTTTGAATAGTTCATAATTTTGCACAAGTAAATTGATTTTGTACTCTTTTACTTGATTGGTACCCTCATAGGTAATTTTGAGTCTATCCCGTATTTCTTTTGCGGTGTCACATGTAGAGATCCTATTGAACTCATTTGAGTCAAGTGAGCAATATAGGAGATTCATGGCTTTAGCATTCTTTTGTATCTCCTTATTGTCATTTTCAGTCAATCCAACTTCTGGTTTAGGGACAGCGGCCCCGTCAACAATTTTGATAGGTCTTTTAGGTCCATTTATGATAACTCGCCAAATGTCGTAATCTACGGTTTGAATATAGATTCTTATTCTTGCTTTTCAATAGTTATAGTTTGTTCCATTGAACAAATGGGGTCTGTTGGTTGATTGACCTTCAGATTGGATAGGTCCAATACTAGTGGTTGCAATATAAAATACTTAAATTGTTAAGTCAAAAGTAAGAGCCCAAGTTTTGATACCAATTGTTAGATCTAGGCAACCCAAGAGGGGGTGAATTGGGTCTTTAAAAAATAACAATTTAAAAATCTTTTCAGAAATCTTTTAATATTGCAATAAAGCAAGATATGAAAATATTTAACTAATGCAAATATTAAAAGATGAGGGATGGTGAAATAGAATCAGACACCTGAGATTTATAGTGGTTCGGCTTTATCCTAGCCTACATCCACTCCTCAAGATCTCCTTTGAGTATTTTTACTATTCAGGATACTTCACGGGCGTATTTCAAGCCTTTACAAGCTTTAAGTCTTCACTTGAGCTATCTGAATGTTTACGGGTACATTCACAAGCCTTATACAGCTTCAAAAAAGATCATATGAAAATAAGCCTCTATTTTCTTCTAATATCTCTTGAACTCTTCTTTGATGAGATTCACTCACTCAAAGGTTAAAGGATGACTCACCCTTGATTACAATAAATGAGAGGTAATAAATGAAAAATACTCACTTTATTTACAAGATTGATTTACAATAAATAAAAGGGTACAGAGAGATGAGGAACAAGAATTAGAGTTGCAGCAATAAATGTGAGCTTGATGATTTCTGAGATTGATTTAATCAATAGAATAGTAAATACAAGTTTCCAACCTTCTTAAATGTTGAGAAGCAACTGCTTATATAAGTTTTTGTGAGTTCTTGACCGTTGGAGGTAGGTAGGGGCAATAAATGCAAAAAATCTAACCGTTGAGATCTGTCGTATTTTGAATTTCTGTCTTTAGGATCGACACAAATAGCTTTGGTGTCGACACAAAGTGTCTAGGGCAGGGTTCTTCATGTGGTTGGGTCAACACGAATATTCTGAGGGGTCGACACAAATTCTGCACTTTACCTTCCAACGTTCTGGGGTCGACACAAATGAATCTGGTGTCGACTCATTTGAAACTTCAACATCTGGAGAAACAACTTTGTGTCGACTCAACTTGTCTTTAGTGTCGACACTAAATCTCTGCAGGGAGCCTCGGTACTTTTGTGTCGACACTAATGTGCTTTGGGGTCAATACTAAAATTTTGCAGTTAGTTTCGATTATTATGTATCGACATAAATCTTTTTGGGGTCGATACCAAAATTCCGTAGGCAGGCTCGGGACTTTTGGATCGACACGATTTGTCTTGGGGTCGACACAAAAAATCTGCAGGAGGTCTCGATTGTTTTGTGTCGACACAATTTTTATTTGTGTCCACCCAAACTTTCGAATATTAAAAGTGAGGATCACTTTTGTGTCGACACAAATCTGTTTTATGTCTACTCAAAAAGAGTCTTGGGCACTTCAGCACTTTTGTGTTGACACAAAACTAATTTGTGTCGACACTAACTTTTTGGTACCTGAAGATCAACTTGTAAAACTTTTAGGGTGTCAAACCATTTGATCAATGGGTGTTGACACACTTAATATGCTTCAACTATATTTTACCTTAAAAGTGTTTGACTTAATTTTCAATTAAGATTAACACAAAATATTCAATTCAAAAAATACTTAAGGATTTGAACCTTTTTGAAATAAAAGTCATTTCTTTTTTGCTAAGATATCAACTTTAATTGTTCAAAATGTGTTAACACTTTCATTTTAAAAATATAAAATATTATCTATTTAAAATTATTTATTTTTAAAAAATAAATTATGATAATCATTAAAATTAAATTAAGGAGTCATTGGGCTAACAATAACAAAAAATAAATTTAAATACATCTATATTAAATTTAAATGTAAACGAGGTCCCCAAATCTTAACAAAAAAGTGGAGTTCTAGGTGGCAGCATCTCCCGTTTGCTGACCAGCCCTGGTTGGTATAAATATTTTTTTTAGTTTTTTTTAATTTTTTTCATTATGAGAAACCTAAGAAGTAAAAAAAATATTTTTTTATGTGAAAAAATTATTGATTTGTGTTTTTTGAACTTTGTTCTAAAAAAATTTTGATTATGTTTTTTTCTAAGTTGAGAATAAACCAAAACATATAAAAATTTAAACTAAATTTAAAAAAATTAAGAATGATAAATAACTATGTCACATAAGTTTAGACAAATATTATGTAATTTATTTTTGTTGTTGATTAGTATATAAAAGTGCCAATCAATTCTTACAAAGTACATTTCGTTAAGTCTCGCTTATGGGTTTATTAATATGTTTTAGTTGTGTTTTAGTGTTATCATCAGAAGAAAAAAGATGATGAAAAATGTGCTAAAATGGATTAAAACTATAAAAAGTCAATAATTCCAAAGCGGAAGCCAAATGATCAAAACAATATTGTTTCGGTTATTTCTCAGGACCCGAAGACCCGGCAGCATGATTGGTAATAGCTCAAAGTTCAAGAAATTCTGTATAAAGATTCAATGGTGAAGAAAATAATGTTTTAAAAGAAGTTCGGCAAAAAATATGTAAAAAATGTATGAACAAAGTTGATATGTGTTCACTATTTTGGTCATAACTTTTTTTGCAAAATGAGTTTTGATACGAGGTAAGAACTATTAGAAAGTAGACTTTTTGGGCTTTAATTTTGACACAAGAATGACTCTATTCAGAATTCGAATGAAGGAGTTATGCTCGTTTGAAATTGGTACAATAGCTTATTCGCTTTTTTGCAAAATTGTGTCCAGATAGAAATATAGGCACTCGGACGAAAATTAACCAAAATGATTTGCGTCCAGATGGAAATTAGAGCGTCCGGACAAAACCAGAACAGAAATATCTTTCTCTGGACAAAACGAAACAGTCAGAATTTGAACAAAACTCTACAACAAATGGCGTGCATCACTATTATATAAACAAGGCCCGGGGGATTTATTCCATTCATTCCATATCTTCAAAAATTAGATTGAAGGCTCCTCTACAGACGGCTCTGGAGGCTTGGGAAGTGACGGAAAGACGAAGACAGAGGCCCGGGAACCAATTTTTCTTCAATTCTTCATGGATTCGAGCCGAAACATGATCGGTTGATCTTCTTCTTTCTAGGGCTTAATGAACCCCTAGTCGGTATTTTAGTGTAGTTTCGATTTTTATTTCTTTTCTATTCAGATTTAGTTCGTCGTATGATTTTGAAACGTTGGTGTTTGATTAATGGGATTTTAATTTAATTATCTAGTTTTCGGTTTTTACTTTTTGTGATTGTAATAACGAAATCAGGCAATTGTTATATGTTTTTGTTCTTATCCGAACGTGAGATATCTTATGCTCGGATAAGACGGGTCGTGCCAGGATCACTTGGACGATGCATGTCACATCTAAGATAGGATATGTCGGGTTTGGATTCGACTTATTCTCTTGCTAATTCGTGTCAATCTTATAGCTGTGGTCGGATTGAATTAAATCGAATGAATAAAATAAAATTTGAATGAAACTAAAATACTTGTTATGGTAGATTCAGATCCTTAAGAAATCTTTTCACATTTAAATCAAATATTTAATTTTTAGTTTAATTTAATTTTAAATTTTTTTAGATTAAAACAAACAAATCTTTTTATAACAGAAAATCTGATAATATTTTAAGTTGTGAAATTGTAATTTCGTCATATAGTCCCTCAGAAACGATTCCTCGACTTAACCACTATTATACCAAACAGTAGTTAATTTTAAAATTTTAAATATTTATTTTGATACGGTACAACAACGAACTAGTAGTACTCTAAACAAATTATAGAAGTTTCATGCATCTTAAGTAATATGTAATATTATATAGTTGAAGGGACCCGATCCTTTGAAATTTAAAAGGATTTATTTAAAACTTGTTGTGGTCTGTTTGGTGGCATATGATAGAATATTTAATTGTGGAAAAGAATTAAAACTTGATTATGATATCGACTGTTAGCAATAATTATATGTTTGGGAGTGCATGAGAACAATTATTTTGGGTTATTTTGAGTGAGTATTGAAGTGTTTAGCTTATGATTCGCTTCATTTATACATATTTTCTTCGAGTGTCCACCCTGCGCTGACCGCTCAAGCGGCCTAGGGCCTGCTCGAGTGAACAGGTGGTAGAAAGTTTTTAAAAAATCGGGACAGAGTGGACCGCTCGAGCGGGCTGTCAGTGAGCAGACTTTTAAAATTGCGAGTTGAGCCTTTCTTTTTCATTTTATCTCTTTTTCTCTTCTCTCTAAACTTGTGTTAGAAACCCTAGAACTTCCCTTGGTGCTTCTTAGGGTTTCTCTTGCTCCATTAGTGGTGATTTCTTACTTCTTTCTTAGTGGAACACCCATTGGAAGCTCAAGTTTTGCGTTGAAAATTTTCTTCTCACCTCTTGATTGGAAGTCTTCATGTTTGGAGTTTGTTAAAACTCTATTCTTGTGTCTTATTCATCTAAGAGATAATATCTATGACTACTCATGAACATTGTTGGATATGAGTCAATTATTTTGAATTTATATAAGAAATCATAATAAATTTATATTTTTAGAACACTAGGTTAGGGTTTAATATTAAAGTATGTTAAATTTTTGATTTGTGGGTGATTTAAGGTGATTGTAACTTTTTGTTGTTGTTGGATATGGTTGGGTATGAAGGATGAGGAATTAGGATTTGATTTTTGAGTTAATCTTTGAAAAATTGGGGGGTTTTATATTGATGAACTCAATAGTGAAATTGGTTAATAATTTGGTAAATTTTGTGTTGTGGGGGCTATTTACATGTATAAAATTCATGAACTTAATGATATTTGAAATTCACGTAATAATGGATTGGAGTTTTGAATAAACCATGTGAACTTGTTGGGTTTTGAGAACTACAAGGTGTTGGTTGGGATTTTAAGCTAATTAAAATCAAAAATATCAAATTGGGTAAATGTGAGAAATCATGGGATGGTTAGGTGGGGTTTCGAGTTGATTAAATCCGAATGTGAAACGGGTACTATATCGGGGATTAATAATGATTGTAACATCGGGTGTTGACCAGAGAAATCATGTTTGGGTTGGACTCACGTTTGAGATGTTAAAAAAATAATAATGTGAATGAATCGATTGGGAATACACGGATCGTAATTATAGGCTAGTCCAGCTCCTCAGTGAAAGATCGAAAAATTATGTAGATTTGGGTACCTTGCTCATCGGCTAATAATCGAGAATGAGGTGTTAGTCGTTGCGGGTTATAGAACGCATTTGCCACTTGACGGGCCTCACGTGGCCCGATCGATAGTAGCCATGCATGGGCCTATAAGCTCGCCCGACGTCGATTTTTAAAATTTTAAAACCATAATTGGGTTGAATACTTGACCCACAGTGAAAGACCATAAAACGTACATGAATGGAATTGGGTTAGGCACTTGTCCCTCGGTGAAAGACCGTAAAAGAGTTTTTGATTCGAGTTAGATTATAAAACCATAAAATAGTTTAGATATGAAAAAAAGTGGGTAAAGTGTGTGTGCGTGTGTGTATGTATGCGGGAATTGTGAAAATTGATAATTTGAAAAGGGGTGTAATGAAATTGAGATAAAGGACTAAATGATGGATTATGAGAAAAATTGGGTCTAATTTGCATAAGAAAAATTGATTATGTGAATGGGTTTTCGATAGAGTAGAATTTGATTTTGATAAATTTATGTGTTGCATTTTGTATAACCATCTTCGCATATCATACATATATTCATTGTTAGTCATTTTTTTACGAGCCTCAACTCATGTTGTTTAACAATATTTCAGGTGATAACGGAAAGAAAACCATGGATTGAAAAATGCGATCTTGGAGACTCTTTTTGTGCAGTTTAGTAGAATTATACACTCATTGATGATACCTTTTGAGAATGAAAATTGTAAAGATGTAATTCTCTTGAACACTTTGTATGGATATTTGTGGGTTTGAGTAACCCATTTTGTAAAACTCTAAGGTTATAATTACATATCTTGTATACATGTGCAGGCGTAGGATTCCTTGGCTTGGGATGAAATATTGTGATTTCAAATTTTTGGATTTTTGAATTGTCGGATTGAATGGAGATGTTTCCTTACTAAATGTATGCTTTTCTTAAAATTTGAGCCTACGGTAAAACATGTTTCAACTTATGAAAATCAAGTGTCTTCCCCACACTTAGAAAATCTTTTTTCAAGATTTTTGCCAGAAAGCTCTCGCGTACCTCACCGCTTGAGCGGTGGAGAAGTTGCTTGAGCGGATAGTCGCTGTTGGAAAATGTTGGAACTTTTGGTTTAAAAACGGAAGGTTTTGTTTGTATCTTTAAGCTATTCTTTAGGGCCAAATTGATCTATTTTTTAGAGAATTTTTTAAAGGCAATTAAATCCTCTTACTCTTATCTTTGATGAGCAAATTGAAAGTTTGGACTCTTTTTACAAAGTATTTTCTTTACAAGCTCGTTGTGTTTAGATCTCTTAAATTGAGTTCTTTTCTTCATAAAATCATACCGGTTTATATTGATACGAAATCGGAGCATTCCAATAGTACTCTAAAACTATTTAATTAATAATTATTTGTAACACGGTCTAATACATAGCAAAAGTAACATATAACAATATCGACCTATTATTTTGAGAAATAATAGTTCAAGGCTTGCAATTATCTCTATTTTATTGTCTGATACAGTAAAGATTGAAAGGAGACACCAAGACCATAAAGGGCCGGATAGTCTTTGTCAAGGTAGAAAATATAATACTATATATATATAGTTTATCCAAAATTAAACTTATGGAGTTTTACCATGAAAGAAGTCAATATAATGTAAATGTGTTAGTTGCAATAATTTCACTATGAAGGAAACCAATACAATATAAATGTGTTAAACCTATTAAAAACCACAACACCTTTAAAACAGATCAAGTTTCGAGTCAACCGCCTCAAAATTAATTAGACTTTACAAATCTGGGAGGCCTAAAAATTAAAAACTGTAAAGAAAAAAAAATATTGAGTACTATTAGAATCGAATGTGACATTATTGTCTCATCTAAATTATTTTTTTATTACATAATTAAATAAAAGTATCATACAAATAATGTCACGTAACCTTCGAGAACTATCAAAAGATTACTCAAAAGAAAGAGGGAAAATTAAAAACAAAAATGTTCGCGATTTGCTATTTGCTGTTAGCATTCATTCTTTTTTGGTGATTTTCCCAATCTAGTGAAATGGAAGTTTTTAGGCCATGTTTGGATATTTTGTCAATGCAAAAGAATGAAAAAGAGAAAGAATTAATTGTTCAAATATGTGAATTTCATTGGCCATTGAAATCTAGATTTCAATAGCTGGATCAATTACAATTGAATTGGCCATTCAATT
>JAOTRH010012547.1:0-22993 GCA_034768845.1 Heliamphora exappendiculata
CATTTTCTCGTGTTTGGTATTACAAAACTTAAAGATCAACGGAAGATGTTTTGTTGGTCAACAAAAAATTAAGTTAATTTTGGTAAAAGACTGGTTTTTTATGTTTTAAAAACAGAAACTGTTTTTAACCTAATGAGACAAAATTAGGTCATTACTACCATCACCATCACTTTAGCACTACTATTATCATCTTGCCATTGCGGTGGCTCCCACGGCCACCACCCTCACTATTGCCGCCACCACCACCACCACCATGGCCACAACCCACACTGCCACCATCACCATCTATATCAGCAGTGTCACAACTACTAGCCTTGGTTAAAAAGTCACTTTTTTTTCTTGATACTAGGGATTTAAAAACAATGTCACAACTACTAGCCTTGGCTAAAAAGTCACATTTGGTTTTGATATCAGGGACTTAAAAAGTTATTTTTAACTAAACGAGCCTCTTGCTTATTTGTTATAAAATTTTTAAAAAATATTAAAACCGAATTACTAAGCAATCACTATATGATGATTGTGTATGATGCAATCATTCATCAATAGTATCTCTGGTCTCATTTGAGTGCCAGGATATTATCATCCATGCACAATTTTGTTTAACCACATATACAGAATTTCAAAATCTCTCTCCGCCCCCCCCCCCCCCAACAAAATCTGCAGGCGCTCCCTTTTTACTTTTTAAGTCCCTACATAATGAGCCAAAGAATATTAAAATGACAGTGTCAAATTACAACTGCCCATTTATTTTGTTTATTCAACACAGATGAGACAGAACTGAATAATATAATATTTGATCTTTCCAAGTGAATAAATCTAGAATGTGAAAAGAAAAATGATTCTTGATATAGAAGACCATTTTGGTCCTAGATGCACTTTCTCATTCCCTATCTTTGTGGTAAGAGATCATCCGGTCCAAAAATTATATCTTTCTCCTAATGCATTAAAAACTATTGAATATGTCTCGAAACTCTTGTACCTCGAGATTCTCACATGATTCAACTGCCTTCAAATGCGTTAGGATAGAAGAATATATAATTTTTTGGGCATAAAATTCCTGCTCCATCTTTGTAATGGAGGAATGGCTCACCAGCTGAAGCTAATGGACTCAAAATGCAGGTTTCCTGCCAGACCAGATGAACAGATAGCTGCAACATCATGTCTCATCATCTTGGGGCCACAGACAAGAACTCCAACACTTGATTCCTTGCACCCTAACAGAATTCCTGCAACAGTACCTCAGCTTAGAATTTTAAGTCGAATGATACGAAACGACATGGCATGAACAAGTCGATTTTCAAAAAATAAAAGAGCGTGTTTAGGACATGCTAAAGTTTATATTTTTTTCAAATTTATCAGTTGTCAAATATTTGAATAATTTTTCAACGGTAATAAATTATGCAAGATATTTTTAATTAAATTTAGAAGATATATATTTCATCTTATAAATGTTTCATCATATGTTTAGTGCAAGTAAGTTGCATTTTGAAAAAACTAAAATATTGTTACTACGACAAGGTTTGTTACATAGAACGTATTTAAAAGGTTCAAAAAGTGTCATCGAAATATTTACAAAGTGTCCGAAAAATATCTAATATTATAAATTTAATTTTTAAAACTAAAATACATTTAAAAATATCGAATACACTTTAAGAAGATTCAAATAGTGTCGGTGTCCGATACAGCATGTGAAAGTGTACATGCTTCTTGGGCAGAGATCAATGGATTATGTAGCAAGAGGAGGAACTGAATTAATAGGAGGAAAACCCCAAAAGAGAAACAAAAAAACTGTTTGGAATGCGAGAAAATACATTCATGATTTTCCCGGAGAAGATTTTTACTTACTCTTTAGGTCAGGCCTTCCACCATAATGCACCTTGGTGGACTTGCCAAGAGACTGGCGAGGCTGGCTTTCCAACTCCCTGCCATCGCTGAACCATGTGTCTGGAGAGACTTCTCTTGCTGCACCTGTTGGAGATTTTAATAGAAATAAAATAATATTAAATTATTTTCATCATTATACCAAATAATTTGTTGTTTAACTGTATTTTTATTTTAACCTTTATATAGTTGTAGCTCATTTAAAAGTTTCAAAACACCTACATCATTATTTTAATTGTGTTTGGCCAAACTTTTAAGGTCATTTTCTTACTTTCTTTATGTTATTAATTTTAGCAAAAGATTATAATTTTTTTCAAACGTTTATAACATTTGTTATAAGTTATAATTTTTTTTTTCTATTTCAGTTGCAATCTAATATATATACTAAAAATTCACAACTTCTGTTATAAATTATTAAATTTAATAATACCATACCGCCATAATATTATAAGTGGGTTGAATTAGATTGAGATTAGTAAGTCCTATTGAGAGAGAGAGAGAGAGAGAGAGTTTATAATTTTATTCTATAATTTATTTTATATTATTTTATCATATTTTATAGGTAATTTTGATTTGAGATTCATTTATATTTCGTTTGTGAATTGTGAGCACTTGACTATAGATTATAGTTAATACATTCTATTTGAACTTTTATATAAAAATAAATAACAATTTAGAACAATATTTAATAGGCTTAACAATTTTGCTAGCGGTATTTAGTATTACTAAAATTAATAATTTATAAATTATACGTAATTTGTAATAAAAATTGTGAGTATTTAATAAAATTTATAATTTATAAGTAAAATAAAAAAAATAGTTATAAATTGTAACAGAAATTGTTAATATTTTTAAAAAAATTATAATTTATATTTAAAATTAATAACAAAAAATTAAAAATTATTAGCAATAGTTTAACCAAACATCCTACCGTTCAAATTATTTCCACTTTTAATTGTTCATACCTACTCATTTAAAATATGGTATATTTGGATATTTTTGAAGTTGTTCTGCAACACATTTTCTAATAGTCACTTTAATTTGATAGGTTAAAACTTAAAAGTTCTTAGGGCCTAATTAACAACTTAGCTTTAAATTTTTTTTTTTTATTTTTAACTAAAAAATTAAATCAAATTAAAAATAATTTGATAAATTAGTTTTAACTAGTTTTTTTAAGTCAATTGATTAAGTAAAAATTTAATTATTTTATTTTTTTTTCAAATTAAATAATATTATTTTTTATATAATTTATATTAATAATTATACATAATTGATATTAGTAGTAAATAAACTATTAAGTATAAATATTATTGTTTTTATGAATACATAAGAATTTGAAAATAATATTTAAAAAAGTAGTATTTTAATTTGATATTTAAAATTTTTAACTTTTTAAAATATTTTTGCCAAATAAATTTAAAAAAAATTTTTTTTTAGCAAAAAAGTCAAAAAACTTGATTGCGAATCAGGCCCTTAATAAATTTCCCAAACAGCACCTTTCGCGTCTTGAATCTCTCCTGCTTCCATGGATTTTCCCTTCACGTTCCAAAGAAAAGCTGCCGTGGCGGCCACGGCAATGGAGAAGCAGACGAGCAGCATATTCAAACCTGCCTGAGCCGAGTGAGAATACACACTGTTCGTATTGTGATCGATAGGGTAAATATATAATCGAGTGAGAATCCCCATGAAGATCAGGAAAACGGCGAAAGAAGATGATATAATTGCCGCGAGCCAGATCCATCCGTTGGGGCCCAAAACGGGGGACATCGGCGAATCCGACGACGCATTTGGATCGAACCAGATGGTTTTGATCGGGATCGTTGGATTCTCCGATGAGATTGTGGGTTCTTGATCTCTGGTCACGTAGGGCTCAATCCGAAGATCGAAGCTATGGAGTTCGGAGGTAGAGATTGTAGTAATCGGAAGAAGAAGGTCTAGAATGGCGAGATCCGATGAATGTTTGAAGGAAGTGATGAGGAGAAGCGGTGGGGTTTTGGTTTTGATCGTCGCGTAGAGGAAGATGAGCTCTCGGATCAGAGAGATGAATGGGGCAATGCCGCTGCCTCCGCTTACCATCACAATCTTGTCGTACCTGCAACCACAAATGGTAATGTTTATCAGTAATACTGCATACACACACAATCAACTACAGATGAAGCACAAACACAGCAATGCTAGGTGCACATGTTCATTTAAAAATTCGAACACATTCCTTTTGCGTGGGATAATTATCTAGAAGGGTTGTGTAATACACCCATCGAGGAGAATGTGTCTGAATTTGTGAAAAAATCTGTACAGTTAGCCATTTTTATCACAAAAAATACATCTTAACCATCCACGTATGAAATCGACAATATTTTGTAAATGGAAGTGGCTTCTTTTCAGTCCTTTTGGAGACTGGATTGGTCCAATTCGGACTTTTTTGATTCTAAAATGGATTTATTTGATAATTTGAGTTATTGGTTTTGTTGTTCACAGTTCATATATTATTTATGTAAAAATATCAAGTTTATTGAATATTGTTAGTTGCTTTAACAAATCATATTTGTGTTAAAATATATGAATGGTGATGTTCATTTATCATTTATTTTTATTAGCTCGAAAGTAATTTTTGAAAGCATTTAATAATATTCAATCAATTTAGTTTTTGCAGAGAATATATATGCACTAAAAATAATAAAGTGGGCGCTCGGATTCATTTTGGACCCAATAAAGGCCCAACTGAACCGGTTCAGTCCATGGGAGAGAAGCTGAATCTTTTGCGAATTTCACAATTTCACATGTAATGAATGATTGCGATATATTTTTTCTGTTCAATTTGTGATTAACTTTATGCGTAGAAAGTGTTTTTTTCAATATTTATACCGAATCACCAATGCAGCATGGCATGATATACTTTGTTACGAACTTTTTGCTCTATTTGTCTCAATGTATTGGTACTTCCAAGATTTTCATACATGATCTGATTGATTTCTTTACATTGAAACAGAACGATAGAGAATTTTTGAGACAAAGATGCTTAACCGAGCACTGCTATGAAAGATGAAATATCAAATCCCGTGTCTTCTGTTATACGGTTTTAGGTAGAACTCAATTTGGGTAGAACTCAACTCTAAAAGTTAGCTATTGAGGTAAGATTGCCTTCACACTTATTTATTGTACATTACTTTTGTATTCAGACAATGTGGAATTTTGCTTTATACTTTCTCTCACGCATAGTGTGCTCATTCGACAGCACCTGGCGTGTACAGGCTAAGAATACGCATTCTACCCATCCCTAGTACTCTAGCTCTGATACAATTTTATACGGTATTGGGTAGAACTTAACCTAAAAAGCTACCTATTTAGGTAAGCGTGCCCTTATGCTTATATACTACATATTACTTTTGTTTTAAGACAATGTGGAATTTCGCTTCAAATCCCCATCTCCCCTATCCTATATTTTGAACTCTCTCCGACAAGATCAAGTCAGAAAAGAGAGTCACAGGATTCCATCGTATTCAAATGTTTAAACATTTAAGAGACACTAACTCTACATACAGAAAATTTACCTACCGACGAAACACAGAAACTGGATCCTAGCCATCCATATGCACTAAAATTCACTTGTAAATTCAAATGCAAATAGATTTCCAGGATTCAGTTTTGTAATTTTTGTAGTTGGATTTTTGTGTTCTAAGTAATTTCTTTTAAAAACACAAATTAACAAAGAATTGGTTATAGAAATCACATAAATAGTCAAGATTTCACAAGATTTTGGTGGTGCATGCTGCATAGAATCTATTTTTTTAAAAATCATGTACATTCATGTTGTTTTGATGTCTGATTATGTAATTTGTTTGTGTACGATTGACTTACTGTTAACATTTTACATACCTAAGAAAATGAGTTGAAATAGGGCCATACGGTCCTTCAACGGACACGACGAGGTATGTTCATGTTGTTTCGATGTCTAATTATATAATATGTTTATGTGTACGGTTTACTTATGTGTTTATGTGTAGGTTTACTTATGAGTTGAAATAGGGCCATAGGGTCCTTCAACGGACACGACGAGGTATGTTCATGTTGTTTCGATGTCTGATTATATAATATGTTTATGTGTACGGTTTACTTAACATTTTGCATACCTAAGAAAATTAGTTGAACTAGGGCCATAGGGTCCTTCAACGGACACGACGAGGCGGTCCACTGGCGGCTGGGAAGAAAGCATCCCATAGAGCTTCTCAGTCCAAGTTCCTTCATTTTTTATGAGAACACTGAGCCTGTCTGGTTCAAGATTACTGCTGGAGCTGATGGTGAAAGGATGCCATTGCAATTTGGATATGGAGGGCACATTTATGAACACCACGCTTGTTGGAGTGTAACTCAAAGCTGCAAGGTTAGAACTCAAATTCAACTAAAGATGCGCTTCAAATCTTCATACTGGTTTTTCATGAGGGTAATATAGAGTGAAGGGGTTTGATTGTATGACATTAGTATTCTTGACATTTTAAAACTTATCGTTCTATTCCTGAAGTTTAAAACTATATTATAATTATCATTTAACTATTAACTGAAGATTAATGATTAATCAAAAAAGTCCTGGTTACATCAAATATAAAATATCTCAAAATATATCAATTTTGCAGATTTTGTAGTTTTAGACTCGAGTGACTAGAATAAAATCTTATTTTTTATTCAATAATATGCATGCTTTAATTGCATTTTATATAGTTATGTTTATCTTACGTTGCATTTTGTTGAATGGAAAATGAAACTTTCTAGTCACTGAGTCCGTAACTAATGGGTAATGTTGCATTTTGAGTTATTGTTGATTGATGTAAATAGGATTTCATTGACTCTTTCAGCTAATATGTGGTAATTAATATATAGTAAGGTGTAATTGTAACCTAATTTTAAACATGGATGCCAGATGATAATTTTTAAAAGATCAAGAATGCTAATGTGTTTTGAAAATTGAGGTAGCTTCACCTTGGGTCTTGGAGAAGCTGAGCTCGAGAGTTTGGCATGGGAGGACTCGGGCAGAAACTAAGCGAACTCGTCGCCGAGACTGTAAGAACCTCCGGAATCGATCGACGAGGAAGAGGTAGAGACCGGGGAGAATGGTGTAGGAAAATGAGATGCCGAGATGGAAAATGTAGAAGATTATGAAGAGGATGTAGAAATAGTGGGTGTAGAAGAAGAGCTCAAACATCTTTTGCCTGGACCGATAGTAGGTTGTTGCCCACAAGCACAGACCAAACAGCAGAGACAGCTCTCCAGCTACATTTGATACAAACATGGCATCCCATTTTAGCATCTGCATTGCATGCACCCAGAAAAAAATTACATAAATATTGAGTGAGGTTGGCACAACGAGGGGATCTGACATTGACATAATCATCACAACAGCAACACATAGATTCACAGTTCCTGACTAGACCGACATAGCCGAGCTCGACCTAGCTCACACGTGGTCCTATATCCTAAAAGAGTGAGCAAGTTAAGGTTGGTGAGAGTCCCAAAAAGAATGCTCAACGATACTTATAGGCATCAAAGCATAGTTGAGATAATAATAGCATTAAAATCAGATTAGGGGTCTCCTCAAATAGAGGAACACCTCACACATCTTACGCACGCAACACAAAAACACTATATCATACACTTTCTCCTCATTTTGAAACTTTTTTTTTTGGACTTGATCGTTAGAATATCCTCTAACCAAATATCTTGGTCTGACAACACTAACATCTGTCTCTACAAGAAGGTATCCATCTCTAATTTTGACTCTTGATGATGGGCTCTCAAAACCACTAGGATCCCGAAGGCCTAGTCACAAATCCTGTAACAGCCCAACCACTCGACCTCAATCCTGAACCCCGTTAAAACACCAACCTTGGACCTCCAAATCTTTGACCTGTTACCTCTCAGAGGGTCCGAGTTTTGTGTTCGTAAGGTCTCAAGCTTGGCTATCCAGGGGTCGAGGGTTGTGTCTAGGCCAGGGTTTTGGGGGCCTGTCCTTGGACCCACCGACCCCAAAAACCACGGACCCCTACCCTAAATCCTGAACCCCTTACTTTATTGCCGGTACAGTCACTGGTTGGGCTACCCTAACCGGTGAATAAAAGAATTTTCCCCAAGCAGCAAGATTTTTCATGAAATTTAGTTTCTCTGAATGTGACACAAGTGTCTATATGGAACTTAAGCCAACATTGGGGAGGGTCAGATAAATTACTTGCACCATTTGAATCCATAGAATGAACTTAAAGACTCTGTTTGGAACCTGTGGAAGGAGAAGACAAATGAAGAAAAAGTAAAGAGGGGAGAGATTTTAAAGAAAAATTAGTTTTTTTTTTGTCTGATTTGCAAACATAAAAAAAAGTCAAAGAAAAATAGGTTCCCTTCTATTTGATTTTGAAGAATAGAGAAAAGACGGAAATAAGATTATCCAATATTAAATGAAAAAAAAGGCAAGAAAAGATGAAGCAACAAGAAAAGGAAAGTGAAGACGAAAATAACTTTTCACTGCTCCGTTGTTTTTTTTTTTTCTCCCCCCTCCTCCGCAGGCAATAATCAGTAAAATAAGGCAATTATTAGTTTCTATTTTTTCGGTTTTTTTTTTTTTAACTTTCAAAAACACCATAAATATATTTAGATGTGTTTGACATTACTGAAACTAATAGTTTATATATTGTAATTTGTAGCAAAAGTTGTAAGTGTTTAGTAAAAATTGTTATTTGTACTTAAAATAGAATAAAAAATTGTTATAATTTATAATAAAAATTGTGAGTTTTCAAAAAAGATTATCGCTTATAATTAAAATTAGTAGTAGTAAGTTGAAAGCTACATTTAGTAGCTTTGCCAAACACTCCGAACTGTTATTGCTCCAAGGCTTTGTTTAATAATCATTGTAAATTTAGTGTGATTAGTAGTGAGGTAGGATTAGGAATAAGGTGAGATTAGTATTTTTGTGTTTAATTTGGATTGGATTAAGTGATGTAGTATACAAACTCATGTTTGATTTTGGTGGAATTAAATAGTGTGGGATTGAATTAAATTTATAAATTTTTAATATTATCCCTGTACTAAAAAATTAATAAATGTATTTTCGTTTTTTGTATTAGCTACTAAGTTAATTTATTTTAAAATTAACTTAAATAAGTTAATAAATTAAATTTTATGTTATTATTTTAATATTTTTTATTTTTTATTAATTTTTTAAAAATTTCAAATTTATTTCTTGGATGAAATAAATTAGAACTTATGAGTTAATAAGTTACCCTTTTTAATATTAATATTAATATTAACATAACAAATTAGTTAATATTAAAATTAAGTTAAATAAACTAATAAATAATATTTTTCAATATTACCCTTGTATTAAATAAATAATAAAATAATATTTTCTCTTCTAAAAATGTTTCTTTTTTTATTAATTTTTTTATAAAAAAAAAAATCAATTAAAAAACACTTGGATTGCATATCATGGATTCTTGAACTTTTAGTCCTCAAATAAATTTTTTTCTTTTACCTAAAATGTAAAACCAATTGTCAAATTTCCATCCCAAACGAAACTTAACTACACAATAGCTTGTGGATTGGAAATGGGATTTTGTTCAGTTTCTGCATGGACATAATCATATGAATAATGATGGCCAAGCCCACTAAACAACACTTGTATTTTTTGGACCACAAGTGCAGATATAAGATTTTGGAAATGGGAATCTAAAAGAGAATATTTTCCTCTTGACGTGAGCTTCATGGAAAGTTGGCCCCAATTCCAATTTGACAAAATTGAGTAAAGCAGCCAAAATTGACAGATTCGTTCGCATATGCCAATTTGAACGCCAAGTCACCGTGAAACGATGAGAAAGAGGAAAGGAAAGATGAGAGAGTGAAGAAAAATAAGAGGGGGAAATTTTTTTGTTTATAGTTTTGTTTTTAGAATATGAAACTTTTTTAAAAGATATAATAAAAATGGTATTTATAATTTTAAATTAATTATTCAAATTATATTATTTATAATGCACTTTGAGAATATTTGACTTAATTATTTGAACCCACTTTTAGCTTTCTCCAATTCAACTATCTTAACTTCTTGATTCCCTCTGATCAACAAAAAAAAAAAAAAATTTCTTGGTTCTCTAATGGAAAATGTTTTTCATATAGAATTTCTTTTGGAAAAGGAAAACTCCTACATAATAATTTACCTTATCAATTTATTTTAATGAACTAATACAAGTGAATGTGATTAGGTCACAACTTTCTGAATAAAGTTAATTTATATCAACTCTTTTGTACAAAACTACCCTTCTCTAATCATACCCATCTCTTAAAGTCTTTCAAAAAAAAGAAGAAGAGGTAATTAGTGAAAAAAAAAGAAGAAGAATGGTATGTTTGATTTTGCATTTTACCTCTGTACATGTAATATTTTTCAAAAAACAAAAAAATGGCGGCCAAAACAAATGATTTATTTGCATGCACAAATAAATGTGTGAAAGGCGTAATAGCAATAATAACCAAACAGGGACAAAAGCACCACTCTCCAATTCCCTTGATACCTTTTCCCAAACCAGAACAAGAAGCTAAACTCCAAGCTTGTACAAACAAAAGAAAGATGACAATGGGGATAAGAAATTTATTCAAGATGATCCATAACCACTCAATTCTAAGAGCTTTCTACTCAAATCCTTTTCATGGACTGGACTATTATGGTTCTACTGCCCTGTTTATTTGACGGCTAAGAGAGGTGCAATTAGACTATACACATAAGAATAATTTTATGTAGTACTTACTATACACATGAGATTGACCTATCTCATTAACCTTTCTAACTACCACCCGCCCTTTATTTTGAAATTTTTACTATTTTACCACTCATGCGAAGTTAAGAGTCTTGTGACTATTATCATTTTATTTCTTTGCATTTTAATAATAATCTCACTAAAATGGTATCAAATCAAATAACGTATTACTTATTCTTCTTATATTATCTTATTATCAACCAAACAGATTTCAATAAAATCTTTTTAACTTAGACTAAAGGATGAAAAGTTTAGTAAACACAAGAATCAAACAAAACTATAGAACTTATAATAATCTTGCTTAACAATGTTTACTACTAGCAATTACCCGTGTCTGAAAATTCTTTTTTATATAATTTTATCATAAATTTAATTTAAATAGTAAACATTCTCCTTAATTTTTTAGAGTAATGACTTATTAAAAAATAATTTTGATTAGTCTTACTCTTAATTCCAATCACAAGCAACAATAAAATATATGTATATAAAATTTAAAATGCATTAAACTAATTATATTTTTTTAGCTATGTATATAAATATACATATTTAAAATATATTTTTTGTATTTTCACTTTTGCTATTTTTTATGAGAGAGAGAGAGAGAGAGAGAGAGAGAGAGAGATTTAAAATGAAAAGAGATTGGGGTTGGTTAGTAAGAGAGGGGGGAGAGTGAAAAAAGTGAAAGAAAGAAAAAGTGTAAATAAACATTTTAATCTTTGGATATGTTATATAGACAAATATGACATCAAATGTGTTGTATTTTGTAATATAGATTTTATTTTGTCATACAAAATATTGTGAAGCTTAGTTTTAAGTGAGATTACCAAATGCATCATCTTATGTAATTACAAACAACAAAAAGAAAGATTTATAGATTAGTTAAATAAATAAATAAATACCTCTGAAAACCTGTGGGTAATGAGCCAATAGATGATATAAACGGCACCATGAGCAGTGAAGAGGAGCATTGTAAGGTGTCCAACCCAGACATGATACTTGATGCTGCCTTCTGAGGTGAGCCCCAAAAGAGGCAACACTGATGAGTTCCGAGTTACTGGGAAGAATAGAAATGCAAGGCACACGTTTCCCACAAACCCTATAGCTAGCCCACATCTATCCAACTTAGCTTCCCATCTGCCAAAAATTAAAATTAAGTCAAGACATGATCGTAAGTGTAATAATTTGTGAAACAAAAATACTATAGCTACTTTATTTATATACTCTTTCGGTCACTTTTATTATTTCAGTCGTTAAATAATAAATTTAAAAGAATATATTTTATGTCAAATTCACGTACAATGACTGAAATAATAAAAGTAACCAAAAGAGTCTGTAAGGAGATTGCATGTAGCATTACTGTTTATTTGTTTCTAAGCTTACCTTCATTTGCTAATCTCATTCATCCCATGTTTGGTATCTCTAAAAAGTTGGATTTTTAAAAAAATTTTTTTTTTTTAAACTTTAGCGTTTGATATTTTTAAAAAGTCTACTATTATTTTACTTTAAAAAAAATTTTATGCACATTCAAAACACATTTAACTTTTTTGAGTAAAATATTAACAATAGTATCCTTAATTTAAAAAGTCAGGTCTACTTCTCCTAAAAAAAAAGTTGTGCTAGTATATATTTTAGATATTTTAACAAAAAAATAAAAAAGAAAAAAAATTACCCTAAACAAGTTATTCCAAACAAACTAACCTTATTTTATTTCTTTTTTTTTTTTCTAAAAAAGATAAACCTCTTAAAAGCAAATTTTTTAGACATTTCAAACAAGGCTTTAAGGTTTTTTTTTACTTTAAATTAAATAAATAAAAAGTAGTTTGCTTAAAATAGATTTGAGCCAAATTATGATTTGATAATTGACTTTTCATGACTATAAACAAAAAGATAAAAAGATTGATTTTCAGTAAGTGCCAAACGAAACCTTATTAATTTGGATTAAAATTTTAAATTTAAATTACATTAAAGCAGTTAGTACTTTATTATATATTTTACAAATTATTCATCAACATCCACAATAGACGTGGACTGTGTCTGTATCACAAAAATAGTAGTTGTTTGTCTTATTTTACGTTGTTTCTTTTTTATTTTTAGTAGTTTTTTATTTTTTATTATTTTATTCAACTCATAGACGCAAATTAAAAAATTTATATTTTATATAAAAAAGTTTTAAAAAATAAAAATAAATTAAAACTAGTCAAATACCAATATTTTATCCCAAACTAGGCCATATAAGCAAAGGGAGTTGCTTTTCTCTTTTTTATTTTTGTTGTTTGTTTTTATTTTTGGTTTTTTCAGTTCGACTATGGGGTGTGGTGTTTGGCAAAGCTGTTAATAGTAATTTTTTAATTTTTTATTATTAATTTTAGTTATAAATTATAATTTTTTTTAAACATTCAAATATTTTATTACAAGTTATATAACTATTTTTTTATTTTAACTACAAGTTATAATTTTTATTAAATAATCACAATTTTTATACAAGTTAAAATTTATAAGTTACTAGTTTGCCAAACACAACCTGTATCCACACATTTACAACAGACACAGACCGATAATAACATGCTTTGTATTAACAACGCATGTTCTTACCGGAAAAAAATAATAATATATAATTAGATCTGTGATTAAAATTTGTGTAGTTAGATTTATTTATTTATTTCTTACATTTGTTCGCCTCTTTGTGTTGCTCGGCGGGCGGCCTGGGAGAAGAAGAAATGCAGATGAGCAGAGAAAGACCAGAGCAGGAATAAAAGGAAGATGACGAAGAAGGATAGCTCTGTCCGGGAAACTATCCCTAACCCTTTGATTATCATCGGCCGTTTCCACATACCAAATTGATGCCTTTCGTCGACATTTCTGTTGCTTAATTACAATTACAATTACAATTACAAACAATTAACTCTCAAACTACGAAAAAATGAATAATATCAATCCATTGAACCCAACATAATGAATAATAAAAGCAATTAATCTTCTTAATTACGTACCTTAATCCCATGTGATTGTCACTAATAAGTTTCTTCCCCAAATGGAGGTATACACAACCCAAAACAGCAATGAATAGAATGGGGAATGTGTAAACCAGAATCATTGGACCTATATATAGTTAACACACTTTTTAGTATATAAGCAAGCACAAGGAGAAGGGAGAACCTCCTCTCTACTTCTCAGAACTCTAGTTCGTGAGCATGAGATAGGCTGATTCAAATTATTTATCTAGTAACTTCTGAAATAAAAAAGATTATTTATGCAAGAATCTAACTTTTATAGATGCATAAACAAATCGTGTTTTGTTTTACAGATTAGACAATTTAATCTTAAACAGTTCATTTTAAGCGGAAAACGTAAAATAAAACGCAATTTGTGCATAATCAAGCTGAATGAATTTTCGCATGCATAATATGAATATAGAGTTCTAAAAGGTATAGAGAGGAAATGGTGTTGAGAGAGCTTATCCGGAAGCAACAAGTTTTGGATGTTTTGAATTGAGATGATTAGGATACGAAATGGAACCTTACCTTGCCACTGGAAGTAAGTTGAAATGGTGTGAGCTTGAATCTTCTGAAAGCATGTCCTGTATAAATGGGTTCCCGTCAAAATCCACATCAAAACATACCCAATAAAAACTGCCATTATTAGGGCTATTATAGCTTCACGGATGATTTTGATTACTCCATGCCCACCATTGGAAGCTGGTGATCTGATTCTGTTCACCACTGTGGAATCCATCTCTCTCTCTCTCTCTCTCTCTCTCTCTCTCTGTTTCTTCTCTCTCTAATTAGTTACTGAGGAACGCCATTTTTATTTTGGAAAGGGAGGAAGGGGGAAATGGGACCTCGTTTGTCAACTTAGTTTTAAAGTTCTGTTTGGTTTAGTTTTTTTAGTGGTTTTTTATTAAATTTTTTTTCGTTTTTTATGATTTATTTTTATTTTTTGGACTAATTTTTTATCTTTTCGGTTCATCATGATAAAAAAAATCTAAAAATATAATCATTTTAGAAAAAACTAAAAAAAAACGAAAAAAAGTCATAAACTAACATAATTTTTTTTACTAAAATACCAAAAAAAATCATATAAAAAAGACTATCCCAGTCTGTGAGTTAGCTTTTTATTTAAGTCGTTTTAAATTAAATAAATAAAAAATTTATTTAGTGAACCGTAAAAGTAATTTTAAATCAAAAGATAATAAGTTAAAAATTTTAATTTAAAGTAACTTTAAGCTAAAAGAGTTTTAAATTAGAAAAAATATTATTATAATTTTTAAAAAAAAACCTATTTTACATAATTTTATATTTAATATGAATTTTATTTAATAAATTTTGATGAGTAAATTTTAAAATTATAATATTTTTTTATAAAAAATAAATATGTATAATAAAAATTATAATAATTTTAAAAAATATATAAAATTATTTTATGTAAAAAAATAAAAAACCTAAAAGACTAAAAACTTTTACGTTCTCAAACAAAATTTTTTAACCTTTATAATTTTAAGCCAAAAAAAAAAAAAAAAAAAGGAGACAAATGTCGTTACAAGTGGGTGCTAGCTTTTTTAAAAGTAAACATTATTTTTTGTCGCTTTGAAGCATCTGGAAGGCAGAGCAAGTGGGCGAAGCTCATGCCCCAAGTGACAAGGTATTAACATCATTCGAGTTTGGTATATTGGTTAGTATGTATCGTATTGATTTAATATGTATTAAAATTTTGAATTTTTTTTGAATTTTTAATATTAATATTTATTAATGTATTAATTGATAATATTTAGTAACAGTTGATAAATAATCGTATTATCGATGCTTTTAAAAGCTTGCACACTATGCAATTCTATCACATTGACCAATTACAAAAAAAAAAAAATGCAATTCGGCAAAACTCAACAAATCTTGTGACCTTCCTATTACTTGTTTCGCCATTTTTTTTTTTTACATTTTAGCTAGAGAACTAATAATAAAAAAAAAGGTTATTTCATTGATCTAGCTTTATTGTAGCTGGGATAACTTTAATTAGTTTCCCTCTTTTTGAGTTAAAGATGTATTTTGCACGTTGTCAATGAGAGAAATTCCCAAATATGATTTTTTTTTACGTGGTTTTTTTTGAAGGGGAAAAGAATTGATTCCGTGCAACATGTTTGTTCTCCGCCTTTCTATTATATATAAATCAAAATAATTGCTAATTCATCATCTAATATTTAGACTTCAAAAATTTAATTTCAAGCTAGCTATTACATAATTAATTAACAAGCAAAATGTCAATTGTAGTTATGAATATTTAATATTGATGCACTATGGTTCAATGGTTTCATCTTCTCCACAATCACCCACGTCAACTGCAATGGTGCTTTTCTTCTTCGATGGCAGGATCCTACAGCAACTTCTCCTTGGAGCCTGTAAAAATAAATTTTAAAAAATCATAACTAATCTCCATTAACATATTAATAGCTCAATCTTTGTAAATTATATATATACACACATATATAAGCACGCGCACACAACAATGCGCCTGTTATGAAAAAAATAAAACTATTTTCGTGGAATCAAGATTCTCTGTCATGCAATTATTGTGCAATGCAGGATTCAATGGTTGATGCATTACACAATAATTATATGGTATTTCAGCGATCGCTGGATTCATGTATTGCACGAAAAATGCATGTTTGAGGATACTGGTTTGTTTTCGTGACATAAATTTGGAGAAGTAAATCAATTATTGCATGCCACAAGTGCCATTAATCCAAATACATCTGCTGCACATTTGTGTAAGTTTCGTCGTGCATTTGGGACATTGCCACTTGTTACATGGCATAATTTTCTAATGAAAGAGATTGAAATAATTCAAAATGATTTTTATATGATAATTTTTGCATAAAAAATATCACTACACTACTTTACTTTTATTCACGCCAAATAAAATTGTTTGTTCACTCTATAATATATAGAAACAATTGCACACAAAATATAGAAACAATTGCACACAAAAGTATACATAATTTTGTCATGCAAATAGTGGTAAAATAGAAAAAGTTGTCACGTTGGGAACGTGCCTTAATTTTTCTTTTCTTCATGTTTTGCTCAAATAGTTAAGGGAGTGAGAAGTTGTGTTATAAGTAATAATGTTTTTCATTTAGGACAATTTTGAAACTAAAAACTTAACAGAGCTTTATAGTTTGTTCATACTAATTAATGTGATCACATTATATAATAATATAGATAATATTTTATAATAGTATAATATTTATACTATTTTTATTTTGAGTTCGGCTTTTCTGTTGTAACAGCATTGAACTATTGGAATTAAGGTATAAAAAAAAACTCATAATTCTCAGAGTTTTTTAAGAGTAATCTTTTAAGCCCAACAGTTTCGTGTTATAGCAGAGAAGCCCAATTCTTTGTTTTTAACATAAAATTTAAGTAAAGCACTTGGCCTAAATAACAATCTCATTTAATTAATGAACATAAAAAATGCCAAAAAAAAAACAAAAAAGAACAAAAGAAGAAGAATAAGAAGAAGGAAAACTTATTACCTTGGCCCAAACATATGGATCGGGCTTCTTGTAAACCTCAACTCTTTGAATATCCAAAGGGCCAGCCGTCGTCGGCTTGCATTTTGGATCGGAGGCCCGATATCGAATGTACTCGCTGGCGGTCCGATTAGTAGAAGGGTTGTAAAGAGCATTGGAGAACACATAAACAAAGGGCATCCGGCAAGGGTTTCTGCTGAACCGGCGAGTGTTGAAAGCAAAACCGGTGGGATCGGCGTTCCAGTGCCAGTCGAGAAAGGTCCTCAGAGGCACCTCGATTTCACGGGCCGTGAGTATGGACCGGAATATTTGGACCGCGTAGCCCCACGAGACCGAGACGGTCCATTTATTGGACCGGTCGTAGCATATGGACTGTTGCATCAGAGCAGCTGAGTCGAGCTTCATGGGCACCTTGAGCCGCTGCAGGGCCTGGACCCGGTCCACGAGGGGAAATATAGGTTGGACCACGTCGAGATGGTGAAGCGAGACCAAAGGTGCAACGGGGTGCGCTGTGAGAAGCCCGAAGAGGTCTCCGTACAGGTCGAACTAAAAATAAATTATAGTTAGAAGTGATTCTAATTATAATCTTTAGTTTATTATTACTAATTTTAGATATAAATTATAATTTATTTTAAATACTCACAATTTTTATGATAAATTATTATTTTTTTTTAATTCTATTTTAGTTACAAGTTATAATTTTTATTAAACACTCATAACTTCTACTAGAAGTTATAATTTATAAATTATTAATTTCAGTAATACCAAACACCACCTTTTTTTTTTCTCTTCTTGAAAACTAAATGAACTGTTAGTATGTTTCATATATTTTTATTTATAAAAAATATCACATAATATTTCGAAACTACCCAATAATTTTTCAGACTTTAATGTCAAAATAGAAGATAGTTTCAAGGCTCAGCTCGTCTAGAAGCATAGGAGAACATTCTTTTGTTGATATTATTATCAATATTCCATATTTGGTCATTCATAGCATTACTATACCTTCATTTTAAACTTTTCTAAACAATTTTATATTTTTTCAAGCACTTTTTTTTACACATATCCAAGTAACACTCGGCAATGGCACATAAATAAAGTAAGAGTTTTTTTTTTAATTAGTATAAAGTGGTAGCTCTATTGTGGGTATTTATTAGAGAAATTATGGTAAAAGTCAATAGTATTGAAAAGCCAAGATTAAAAGAGTCAAATTAGAGTTTCTTTGAAAACCATAGTTTCAATTTTTTGAAAAAAATAAATAAATTGTAGCAAATAAGTTGACAGAATTTTTTTTTTTAAAATATATAAAAAATCCATTGAGAGACTTTCAGAAACACTGCCATTATATAAACCAATTACATTCGTTCTATGGTACGCAACACCGTTTGGTTTTTAACAAAAGCTGTTTTTTTAACAAAAGAACTAGCATTTTAAGCTATACCGTTTTGGTTTTATAAAAAACCAGTTAACTTTTTTTTATTTTTTTAAAAGAAAAAAACTTATACTTTTTTATTTGAGTAAAATAACTATAACACGGTTAGCTAAGAAGTTAACTTTACACTCAATATTAAGAAAAATCGTAGCAATAATCCAAACAGTACTATAATTTTTTTTAAAAAATAAGAATATATTATACATTTTAACAAAAAACAATAAAAAAAACTATCCTAAAAAAATTATCCCAAACAGATTTTTTCTTCTTCTATTTTTGCTAAAAAATTATAAACCTTTTAAATTAAAATTATGTTTTTTAAACATCTCAATCTCAAACAAGACTTGATTAAAAAGTTTACTTATAACTCACAAGTCACAAACAAAGATAGATTCTGTCATTGTACTTTGATAGTAAAAAAAATTAGTATATGTTGGCTAACTTATTCTATGTTTGTTTTGGTTTTCTGTGTAAATATTAAAGAGTCTATACGGAACTCCTAATTTTTTATATGAGGGATAAAAAGTGAAAGATGGGTGTGTGGGATAAATAATTCAGGGAATAGAAATGATAAGAGATTACTATAAAATGATAATTTTGTTCTTTAATTTTATTATTTTTAATTTTTAAATTGATTCTTTTTATATTTTTATTTGTATTTTTTTGTTTCTCAAAAACGGTTATTATTGATTTTTTATTTTTGGTTCTAATTTTACTTTTCAATTATTAACTTTTACTTTTTTTTCTTTTTTTTCTTTACCTATGAAATTCATAAAAAATTAAATTATGTTGGACCGAATAAATTTTTACAAAGAATAAAAATAAAAAAGATTAGATTAAACTAGAAATATCTAATCAATCCGATAAACTTAGTCTCCCATAACTAACAATCCTAAAAACATTAATGGCATGTAATCCTACTACCAAGATTGAGGAATGGCAATTTTCCCAGCCTGGTATTTTTTTGCTTTTTACATAAAATAAATATTTTATAAATATAATAAATATAAAATATTAAAATATTATATTTATATCTAATTTTTCTTTTTTATTTCTTACGTTTTATATTTTTAATTCTATTAATTCATTAACTATATGTTATTTTTATTTATTATATTATCTATAACACTTATTAATATTACACTTTTAATACTTAAAAATTATCTCTAAAATATTTGTTAGCAAAAACAAAAATAAAAATAAAAAGATCAGAAAACGAAAAAATCAAAAAGGCTTGGTAGAGAGAGAGAGAGAGAGAGAAACCTGGTGAAATCCAACTTCCTTGCTGAGGGGGACTCCAAGCTCGGCCATACATGCTTGAATCCGATCATCTGAACCGTACAATTCCGGGTACCTCTCTATACACCGATCCTGCATTTTTTCCAGAGCTTTCGCTAATGGGTAGCTAATGGCGAATCCTCCACCGCCATAAGCCATATTATACGAGAAATATATTATGTTCTGCAAATGAGTCTCCGACGAACTCCCGACGTAATAAAACTGGTTATGATCGTACTTTTCCAAAACCCTAACCAGATTATCAGCAACGAAGACCGTATCATCGTCCCCCATAACCAACCACCTCACATCCTCCATGCCCATCCTCACAGTTTCCGACACAATTCTCGATATCCGAATGGCCGAACGATCACCATTCCGGTTCGTGTACTTGAACTTCGAAGTTTTACTTGATATCTTCAATGGCGGAAGGGAGTTATTACAGTCGTCGTCGTCGTCGTCTTCCTTTACGGGCTTGTCAAGCCATACAAACCCTCGCATTTCCTCGGGTCTCCACCATAGTTTGGTGTAGTTTCTCCTCCGTTTCCATAGCTTTGCCGACGAAGCGACGCCGAAAACGATGTGGCGGAGCTGAGTTTTCTCTAGGGTTTTATTAGGGTCTTGGTGAAGTGGGGACGATGATATGAAACGTGGATAAGAGAGAAGAGGGTCTTGGTTTTGAGTACATGGGTGTGAAGGGTATGTGAGTTTTAAGCTGAAGAGCATGTAGATAAGGGAGATGAAGAAGATGAACCAGATAGTACAGTGCTTGGGAAGAGGTTTTGTGGAGGAATTAGGGTTCCTCATTGCACGAGCAGAAACTAAAAACTCTGATGATGAGTCTTTATCTTTCATGTTTGACATTTCTTGTGTAATACTCTTGTTTTTAACCTAAGACCTAAACATATATTATGAGAGAGAAATTAAGAGAGTAATTAGGGGAAGGTTTGTTGATAAACTATATGGTTTTTTTGATGTTTATCGTAACTTCCTTTTTTTCCTTCCCTCAAAGATTTCATTCAATCACGGCTTCCTAGTTTTTTGTTAGGATTGAAATACATAATTATCAATTTCTATTATATATTTTTAATAAATTTACTAATTTAAGGTTTATACTATATTTTTTACAAAAACAAAAATGTAGATACACATATTGATAACAGAGAAATCAATAAAATAACATTTTTTTGTGTGTGGCCAAATGTATGTTTCAATGACAAAAATATGTGGGTTGTCAAAATAAGTTAGTTGTTGTTTAAAAGTTTCGGCTGTATTTGGGCTAAAAATCTTAGCCTTTTTTTTTAATTCAATTTTTCCTTATTGTTTTAGATTTTTACCTTTTCCATTTCTAAAGGATGTCGAAAGTATGGTTGTCAGAGCTAAAGTTGAAATTTTTTTTGAAAAAATTACAAAAAGCCTATTCAACGTCTTATTTGAATTTTTAATTTTTTATTAAAATTTTTTACTTTTTTTATTTTTCATGCAAAAAATAATTTAAAAAATGTATTCATTTGGTTAATACTAAAAAAAAAATGTATATAAAAAACTAAATCAAATGCACGTTAAATGTAATGCTTGCTGATTTAACGGCAATATTTCGATCACCAAAAACATGACCAAAAGATTGCCGTTATAACATCTAGTAACAAAATTATTTGGTGGCCAAAAGGCAATTTTTTTAAAGAAAATTCTTTTTATTTAGCTAAAAAAAATTATTGCTCCATTACCAATGACATGCAATAACCTAGGCATACAAATGATAATACTCTCTAATTCAAAACTCATTTCAAATTAAGGCCTCGTTTGATAATTAATATAGGTGGGGTGAAATCAGCGTATGAATTAATAATGAGGTGAGATTAGTAATGAAGTAGAATAATTTTTTTGTATTTGATTTAAGTAAGATTAGATAACGAACTAGATAAACTCATGTTTAATTTGGATGAAATTGAATAACGTGGGATGAGATTGTTTTTGTTTATTTTTAATATTATTCTTGTAGTAAAAAATTAATAAATATATTTTGTTTATTTTTATATTAACTACTAAGTTAATTTATTTTAAAATTAATTTAAAATAAGTTAATAAATTAAATCTTATGTTATTTATTTTAACAATTTTTAATTTATTATTATTATTTTTTAATTTTTCAAATTCAATCCTTAAAAAGATTTTAGAATTAAAAATTAAAATTAATAAACTGGAGGAGGGCGACGGCGCTTCGCCTTCTCCGCCTCATTTTCATCTTCTTTGCCTTCTTCGTTTTCGTCTTCGATGATGATGGCGAGAGTAGAGGACGATGGTGAGAGTGAGGGTGGAGGGCGACGTCGCAGGCAAAGATGGAGGGCAGCGGTGATCGCGATGGTAGAGGCCAGTGGTGATCGTGATGGTGGAAGGTGATGACGCAGGCGAGGGTGGAGAGTGACAGCGCAAGCGAGAGTAGAGGGTGACGACGATGGAGAGGGTGGAGGGCACCGATGAGGGCGACGGTGAGGGAGAAGCTAGGGTTCATTGTATGAATTGGATGAAATTCCAAAGCATAATTAGAATTTTTATTAACAGTTGAGGGTAAAATTGACAAAAGACATGCCAGGATTACTAATAACAACTCCAACCAAGTTTTAGCTATCCACCATAATTAGGGATCCCAAGCTAGAGGGCTTGCTAATCCAACCCAACCATCCCAAAATAAATACCGAGTTTGTTAAGCCAGCATATATTGTTAATCAGAAATATTATTTCGTACCAAATAAATTATCAAAATTTTTTACCGAATTCTGGTTCAAATATTTCTATGTTTGGATTATGGCCAAAAAAATTTATATATTGTGTTTTTTAATATACATTTATAATAAAATCGTCTATTTTGTAGTATTTATTAATTTTATTACAAATATAAAAAATTAAGTTAATTGAATAGTTTTAACTACATGATTTGATTGTTTTTGTTTATCATTATTTTTTGTAAAATTATATTACCATTCATTTATATTTCATTTATATTTCAACAAATGTGATCTACTTACAAAACTATTAATATCTAATTAATTTAATTTTTTATAAAAATAATCTACTTAATAAATATTACATAATAAA
>JAOTRH010012557.1:0-13238 GCA_034768845.1 Heliamphora exappendiculata
AGAACTTCTGAGGCTTACCTCAGGTTCTCTGCGCCTCCGCCTCTGAGGGTGGCTCAAACTGTAGGACTCTGGGCTCTGTTCAGTATTCTCTTGATCAGGGCTTTCTCTTCGCCTCACACGTGGTTCCCTTCGAGCATTCTGCCCCTGGATTAGTCGCCGGAGTTCATCGATCTCTCGATCACGCTGCTCCATTCTCTCATCCAGATTGTTGATGATCCTATCGCATTTGGCCAACCTTTCCTCCAATCTCCCTCTATCTCTTGAAGAGGGGGGGACGATCTTTCTCCCATGGAACTTGTGGTTGAGTAGCGCAACCGCCTCCCATTGTGGGAAAGCATCATTCCTTCGCCTTCGCACATTTGAAGGGACTCTGGGGGCCCTTGGCCTATCCGGAATAACAGGGATGGATCTTTGGAGAATATCCTCTATGGTGCGGCTTCCAGTGAATCCAGTCGGAGTGTGGCTTATGATTCCGTTGGTTCGATATCGTCGTTCCCACAGACGGTGCCAAATTGTGCGTAGTACGAACTGTTTGGGCTTGTTCGGCACAATTAGGACCAGATAAACTGGCCCAATACTGATGACCCTGAATAGAGTATGGACCGGACTTTTTGTCTTTCGAACTCACTAGATGCTCCTTGCTCCGTCGCCGAACACCTGCAATCACCAAGAACACCGTTTGCGCCTACCGGCCGGTTATGGCCGGGAGGCACTCCGATGCTCAAGTTAGATATCTCTCTGAGAGGTTTCTAAGCAAGAGTTTTGGGGTTAAAAATTGCCTACCTGGTGGTGTAGGGGTGCCTCTCTTTATATATGGATCAAGACTGGTGGAGGCTGAATCCTCTTAGATTCTGCCTTTTACCAGTTAGGATTTGTTTCCTATCTTGATGTGATTTGATTCTGATTTATTTCTATTCTTTTCATTCGACCAAAATTGTTTTGGGGAAGGTATCTTGTTGAGATATGTTTCCTATTGAGGGGTCGACATGGGCTTTCTCTGGTCCGTTCTCCCCTATATGGGGTGGGCCGAATTAGAAGGGTCCGAACAACAGTGAGTCCGGACTTCTTCGAATACTTGGGCAAATTCGTTTCAGATTGGTCTTCCTTTTGGGTCATTGCCTCCAACATTCGGGCTGGGTCTTAGGACCATAGCTTTTGTCCACTCTCAATATTATTTCTTATTTACGTAAAAGAATTAAAGAAAACCTTAAAAAAGAAGTTAACCCTGGTGTAAAAAAACTGTATTATTAAATATATAAATCAATTGCAATATTTTTATTAATAAAGGGATAAATGGACGTATTATTATTATTATTAATATTATTTTTTGGGTCAAAGAACAATTCTTCAAAAGCCACTATATTTAGTGGCTTAAGAGCTAAGAAGTCTAAAGAATCAACTTTTGATTTTTTTGTACATGATTTTCCCTTTGTGGCAATAATATTCGCGGCTTGCTTTCAAGAAAAATTAACAGAAAAAAAAGGTTACAGAAGTCGATATTATAATTAACTTTACCATTTGTTGGGATTGACGGTTATGGTGGAAAAATGAGATATTTGATGAAGAAATATATTTTAGAATTTTTATAAGTGAATAAAAAATTAGGTAAAGATCGTAAAAAAATTAGTTATTATTACAGAAGTGTGCTTAAATGACATTTATTCATTATAAACAAGCATTGATGTTCATGGGTCAGGGTTGGATCGAGATCGAGATGGCTTTTCGTCCATCACTCGATCACATGTATTTGATTTTTAATTTTGTCACTAGCAATTGATTATTGATTTCGATAGTTTTAGACCCATAAATTTGACAATTTTATATATGGGTGTGATTTAATTTAACAATTTAAATGTATCTATTGTGAATTTTTTTTTGTTAAGCTCGTTTTACTTTTTAACCAATTACAATTGTATTTTTTAATTAAAAAATATATTTAATAATTGAAAGCTTAAAAGATAATGAATTTATTAATTAAATTATACATAAATTCAAATTATATAGTTTTGACATAAAAATACTAAAGCAACAAGTAACTTAATTTTATAATAAATGTAAAAATTTATAAAATTAAATATTTATTAGTCGGATTGGATTTACTGGATAACTACACTCAAAACTTGTAACTCGACTATCATCCAAGAAATAGAGTTCGAGAGACTCATCACCCGACGACATCATGGTAAAATCATTAATTATCATATTAGTTGGATTAGATTGGACATTTGAGCAGGTCAACCACCGCTATAAACAAGCGTGTCTTTATTTTTTTAACTATTCTAAATAGTCAACGGGTTTTCACTTATTTTTTTTATATATAGTGTCGAAATCTATGTAAACATACATACTACAAAATATAGTTTAGTTTAACATGCTTACTTATTGTAGTATTTTTTTTACAAAATTTAAATTATTGTCTCTTAGCATATGACGTCAGTAATGCCTAAGCATTGTATTAAAGACAAATTTATCTTAAAAAATGTAGTGTGAAATACTAATCTTTATTTATTTTTGTTATTTACTTAATATGATCTTTAAATTCAATTTATATCTATTATATATTCATGTTCTAAATTTTTATCACAATGACATAAAAAGTGCATATGTTTTCTAAGATTATCAATATAGCCCCTATTTGGGATGTTTAAAAATATATTTTTTTAATAAATTTAATTTTTTTAAAAAATATAAGGAAGAAAAAAAGTTAGATTATTTGAAAAAAAAATTTAAGGTATTTTTTTTGCCTTATTAAAATATCTAATATGTCATTACTTTTTATTTTTTAGAGTAAAGTTAATTTTTTAATTATTTGTATTATAGTTATTTTATTCTAAAAAAATAGTATTTGAGAGGTTTATCAACTTTTTTTTTAAAAAATATTTTAAAAATTAATAATTTTTCTAAAAATACCAAATAATACAGCGGAAAAAATAAGTCTTTTAAAAAAAAAAACTACTTTTTTACACATAACAACGAGGAGCGTATTTTATTAGTTAAGGCTAGTGGTGCTATCGAAGCATCAAAATAGCAAGAAAGAACTCGAAAGGGAAGGGTATTAATCATTCCCTCCTTTTCAGTTTTTAATGAAAGAGATGGGAATAAAAATCAACAAAAAAAATCAAATAAAGAGTTCGGCAAGAGAATAATGGATTGTTTAGCTATAGTTTTTTTGGTTAATTTTTAATTTTTTTGTTATTAATTTTTTTTTGTTATTAATTTTTTTTAATCGCGTTTGGTTGACGCACATTAGTGTTTACTACGAAGCAAATCAATAGCCAATACGCATCAGGAAGTAAGTAATCTTCCTTGTTCTCCCTTTCTTCATCACTTCGCTCGCTCGCTCGCCCGCTCGCCCGCCCCATCCCTCTTTCTAAAATGATTTCGATGTTCGCTTGATCAACTCGTAAGGTTAGGCATTTGTGGGTGCTTCTCTAGGTCGTGCAATCTCGATCTTTTGATTTCTGCGTAAAAAAAAGTTAAACCCTTCATTTTCCTTTTGGACCCTGTCTTGATTGAAATCTGAAGATTTGATCTTTCAATTTCCTTTCCTTTTTCTTTTCAAATCTCGTCGTCAACCAAACGCGTGGAATTAAAATCTTGTTAATGCTTGTAATTAATCACATTGATAAGCCATTCAATGATTCAAATTAAATTTTAGTTATCTTTTCCTTCTCTTTTTGTGTTTTACATTTAGAGTTCGGTTTCTTCACATTTGAAATTATTCTTCACTTATCTTTTTTTTTTTTCCCTATGATCTCTGAAGCAATGTTTTGGATCCTGTATGTGGGCTAGTGTCCAACATTGATCTTGCCAGGACATTTAGGAAGAATGCATTTATAAGTAGTTTGCGGGATTTTAATTTGGAGAATCTGTGTGAATCAATATAGCAAGAGGGATAACACTGCACAGTGATTTTTTTTTTTTAAACAAAAATTAATCGCCCATTTTTATAGTTTTCTGCCTAGGCTTGGTTTTATTGATGAACACAGAGCTAATGGCATCACCAATATTATGGATTGATAATAACAATATAGTCCCAGCTAAGCCGAGATGATTATTTCATTGATGAAATTCACATCATACTTCTTCTGCAATTTAATATCTACAGTTTGAGCAGAAATGATAAAAGATAATTTTGAATTGTGAATCTTATGTTGTTGAGTTGTTATAATTTTGAATTGTGAATCTTATGTTGTTGAGTTGTTTTGCTTTTCCAAATATTTGAGCAATTCCATTATCTGAGCAAATAGTTGTACTTTTTCAAAACTGATTTTGAGGTTTTTCTTTTCCTAGTCAAATAGTTCCATCTGAATTTTAATTTCATTTTTTTATTCCTATGTTTATTGCAAAAAACAAATGCCGTGTAATTGTTACAAGAATTGATTAGAAGGTTCAATTGATAATGCATGTTTTTGCAGAAGATGGGCTAAGATTTTGCTCTACTCATGATAATATATGAACGGAAAGTGTCATGTGGTACCAGGTCTCTTACCATCCTAGTTGGGTAAAGAAATCACTGGAGATACAAGATGCTGGTGGTTCTGGGGAGGTATTGACGTTTTGCTCTTATTTGATTGCCGCTAGTTACCCTGATTGGATCAAGGTTCTGTTTTGAAGTGCACAAGGATCTAAATGTTGGAAATTAGGGATCTGAATCGGTATCTCAGTTTAGGTTCAATATTGTCGAGATTTACTATTAAGCTGCTGCTCTATCAATGATGAGAACCACCCATGTTCAATCTAATATATGCACTCTTGTATGCTATATTGTTGCATTTTGTTAGAACAGGTCCAGTCTGACTTGTAAAGGATAAGTGCTGGACACTGTTTAATCACCTGCATAGCTTCTAGATTCTTCTAGTGGTTGTTTTGAAAATATTTTCTGATGTTTGCTTAGATGCATGCAATGGCGGGGCTTCATATATTTGAGTGGTGTCAAATGACAACTGAAACATATAGAATCATGCAAAGACACCTATGTAGAGTGCCTATTGATCCAAAAAAGGCCTATGCAGAAATACCTATATAAAGATTAGAAAATGACAGCATTGAAATTGAAAAACAAAAACTACCTATGTAGAATTATGCAAAGTCATAAGGAATTTCACAAAATGAACCAAATGGTCAATTCATGGGCTTTTTAGTTTGTTTGCAGTTCTTCTTTCACATGCTTTTTTTTCTTGGACAATTTTGACCCTAAGAAGGAAATTTAAAAATACTTCTTTTTATGTATAGACTTGATGTGAACAATTTTGGTTGGCTTGGCATAGGCCTTGGCCATCCTTAGGGCTGCATTAATGTTTCCTAGCGCACGCCTTCGACAGTTTTTGCTTGGATTTTTGATAAACCAGTAGTATTAATGCCCCAAAGTTTTGTTTATACATGTAATTGGGCAAATTTGAATTACTTGTGTTGATATTACCGGAAATATCCAAATATCCAATACTACATAGGATTGTATGAAAGTTGATTTTGATTTACTTCAAAGAACTAAACACTTGAGAGTGATGATGGTATGTTCAACGACCTCATAGAATAAAATGAGGATTTATAATATAAGCCTAGTTTGGCAACTTGGCTTTAAGCTGCTTATAGTTTCTTTAAGCCAAACAAGCAAAAAGTTCGTTTGGTAAATCGTATGGACGATTTTAAGTCAAAATGCAATAAGTCAAAAAGCTTGGCTTAAAGTAGTTTTAAGCCAAAAAGCAAAAAGCTTGGTTTAAATTTGTTATAATTTTTTTAAATATATTTTTAGATAATTTTATATTCAGTATGGATCTTGTTTGATAGGTTTTGACTAGTAGAATTTAAAACATAATTTTTATAAAAACAGATGTGTATAATAAAAGTTGTGATATTTCTAAAAAATATATTAAAAAATTATGTAAAAAAGAAAAAAGGCTAAAAGTCTTTGCGTTGCTAAACGAGACTTTTTGGCCTTTTGAGCTTTAATAAAAAAGGTAAAAAGTCCAACTTAAAGCTGGTTTCAAAACGAGCCCATAATAAGAATTCAACTAAGATGCGGTTTTTGTTCTAGTTTTAGGGAATCTCTCAAAAGCCGAGGTTAAAACTCCTAGCTATGCTAATGTGTGCATGGAATTCAAAGCACAAGTCTTCTTGGCCCTTTAGCCGTGTGTTTTAGGCTGATCGGCCTTCTACTTAGTAAGTAATTGTAAAAGTAAAAATCCTTTCAACTGACTAGTGCATGAAGGAGATAAAAAATCAATGGGTGCCAAGAGGCTAGGGAAATCTTGGATTTACTTCCTACAATGATAAATATGAGCGCAATTGAATTTCTTGGATATATATTGGTGTATTGAGAAGACCATTCGTTTTTTCTTGAATCTCGATCTCTTCCCTGAATGAACTATATGGCCAAGAGAAATCATGAACCTTTGTCTTTACTCCGCTTTTTCGCCCTATTACTAGTGGATTGTTTTTTGGCTTTTCTCATTCTTTGGAGAATAGAATGCTGTTTTGAAAAAACAGTTAGGATAACAAAATTGCAATCCAGAACCCGAAGGGACAGCGAGCAAGTAGTTAGTGGCCAATGGCGCCCTAGTTGATGGCAATCCTCTTTGCCGCAGGCAATCAAAAACCACGGGGCACTCCATACAAAGCAAACAAGGGATGGGAAGCCCCCACGGAAGGACCTCCATTCTCATTAAGGGGAACTAAGGACTTGTGGAAATCGGGGATACTGCGTCCCATTGGGCAACATAATAATGTTTTGAGGGTGAAGTTTAGAGGCCTAATAATAGCACCAACTTTTTTTCTTTTTAGGTCATGCAAATGGGGCGGATCCAAAATCGTACGGTTCCTCTACCAAGATCGTATTGTTCCTCTCTTTCTGAGTTATTCTAGTATTTTCATAATGCGGTTAGCGAACAAAGCAAAAATAAAATAGGGCTATTGCGGTGGAAGATGAATGACATGCAATGGCTCAATATGAGGGATTCTTCAAAATAGAGAAGGACGAGTGGGATTTTCGCAAGAACCTCCCCCCTCTTCGTTGTCAAGATAGATGGGAAGGAGCCCTATCAAGCAAAGGCTACCTATACCTACCATAACTCCAACTTGCTAGAAAGCTTTTTTTGACTAAGTTGCTCTCGTCAAGTAGATGTCTATAGACATTACTTTTAATGAAGAGACGAAGACAGGGAAAAGTTGCTGGCTTTATATTGATGTGGTGGAGGTATCTAAAAGATTCACAATGTAACTAGGAAGACGTTTCAAATACTACACATGGGTTATTTGGACATGCCAGTTTGATGTAGCCCATTTGATATCGTCGTAGTTGAGAATCAACTCATAATAGGTTGAATGCCCACTAGAATTGTTGTATGGTGCCATGGTTGTCCTTAAACTCACTGTGCACATGACATTCAGTAACCTGTGGCATGCAGAATTGCCCATTTTGTGCAGCTTATTTAGGCAACCAACGCACAGAGTGACTTCCCCTGCGCAGGTCTGCCCCATCCCTTTCTGGTAATTTAACACTTTGGACACTCCTTGTGGTTGTGGGCTGGTGGGGGAATTTTCTCTCTCTGGATCCAAGGTCTTCCATATGAAGGTGGGTTTGGGTGATGAGAATTATTTGCATGCTAGGCATGGGTTTTACTGTTTTTACGGAACTTGCGATATGCGTGTCAGGCTCTTGAGGTGAAACATGGACCAATTGAAAATCGGCCCTCTCTTTGCCTCTTGATGCCCCTTTTCGGAGTCAAGGAGCATGACTCTTAGTGCAAAGAGGCAAGTGATGAAGATTTGACAACTGCACACCTGCAAAAGCGCGGTGGAAGTGAAGCCGAAGATATGAATTGTATAGGATTATCCTAACCGACTCTTAGAAGGCTAAAATAGTCTTTGTTATTGATAATGTCCTTGGTGTTTGTACCAGGTGAAGACTTAGTAAAATGTCTTGGCAATGTTGTGCTACTTTTGAATAGATCTATATAAATGCAATATGAGTTGTGCTACAAGTGTATATATCTAGATAGCCCCTCAGGACTCCAGAAATCATGAATGGGGTTTCAGTTTTCATCCATTTCTTTCCAAAACATGTATTTCATCTTTTGAACCTCCTTGGTGATTTTGCAAATTTGTCTGTTTAGTCTAATAAATTCCATACTAATTTGGCTTGGTGCTGAAGGACGATCTTGAGATTTCTCAATTCGTTACCTCCAAATATAACCTCGAAAAAGCAGCCTGATGCTAGTACCTTGGCCTAGGCTAGGTGAAGGGCCCTCAGGGTGGTGGTTGCAACCATGGACAGTTGCAGGGCCTCTCTGGTGGTTGTCACAACGATGGGGAATTGGCAACCCCCATAACCCTAGCGTCACATTCGGGATATATGGCTAAATACTAGAGTTGGAGAGATTTTTTTTTTTCTTAATAAAAGATGTTCTCCAAGTAAAGACACAGATGTGGGGTGCTTCGTACCTCACTATATTAGGAACGAACATGAAATTTTAATTAAGGGGTAACGAATTTTGGATAAATAGTTCTTTTTTCACCGGATGATGTGGTGGGCAGCCTTGGTGTTGCTCGCCAACTGTCTCTCTCTCCCTCCTCCTAGACACTGTTGATTAGGTCCAACGACTCCTTAAAAAAACAAATGGCTTAGGAATTTTCAACCAATTCATTTTTAGGAATTGGGTGAAAACAATATTTCATACAAAGTATTTTACTTGCATTTTGTCCAATTAAACAAGTGGGGGTTTGTCTAGCCGTTAATTTCAGAATTTCAAAATAATTGAGGCATGCACAAACTTGCCCGGACAGTCCGTTATGAAAACTAAATTGTTCCTTTCTTTATAATATGTTAAGTGCTGATTAATAGTCAACTCAATAATGTTGATGTAACGAGTTTTTATTATCAAACAACTATGCAGGGTTGTGACCACTTCATGTCAATTTTGCATTTATAATGTTGGTAGGACCATCTTAGTATAGTTCTAAACTTCCAATGACTCGCAACCACTACCATATGGAACTTCCTCCAAAGCCAGCAAGTTCTCTAAATCTAGGGCCATATTTTTTAGATGTTTTAAAATTCTTTTTGTTTTTTTTGGTTTTTCTTTTTCTGTAGTACATTTTTTTCAAATTTGATCCAATTTTTTTAAAAAAGATTTTTGGATTTTTGTGAAATTAGAAAAATAAGAAATCTTAATCAAAATATTTTAAAAATAAAAAAGATGAAAAAAGTCAAGATTTTAACGAAAATGAAGTTTTATTTTATTTATTTTTATTTTTATTAAACTTTTTCAATTTTGGTTAAAACTTTTTCTTATTAGCTCCTAACCATTTGGTAGTGAAGCCAAAACAATCAACACATGTATCTCGTCCGCAAAATTAATCTCCACATAAAACAATTGATTTACGATAGTATTAAATTCATTTACGATTGCGCAACAATTAGTACCTTTTGTCATCTTTAGATTAAATTACATTTTCATTAGATGTACATTGCTATTAGCCGATGGTTTTTTTTGTACATACTTGATAAAGCTGCCATCAATCCCATTGTGATCTTCTTCTTCACAATGTTGGTTGTTGGTTGCGGCCGATGTTGATAGGATTAGACAAATAAGCCCTACCACTTGTCTATCAAGTAGATTCTATTAATTCATCATGTTTCGTACACAAGAGAGGCATATATAGGCTCTTCCCATAGGCCTAAATCATCGATCTGCAGCATCATCCAATACATATAATTTGCATTATCAAACTTTTCAATTCATGTCCTTTTTCATCCTTTTTCTTACCATCATTACTATTAGAACCAATGGCGTTGATACAAGTTGTTATGACAAAAATAAAAAACAATAAAAAAAATAACACAATCACACACAAACGCACAATTTATATGATTTACTCAAAACTAGAATTACACTCAAAGAGTTGCAATAATTTTATTATAAGAGTAGAGAACACAATATAAAGGTACAAAATCCTAACATGTGCCTCTAAAACGGGTTAGGTTATCGATCGAATATTTTTAAAATTAACTGGGCTCCGCACCTAACATATGCAATCTAATCTAAAAAAAAAATTACAAAATTAAATATTTCATGATCGGATTTACTTCGACAAGTGACTAAACTTAAGATCTCTAACTCAATCACCTCTTGAAAAAAATTTAGAGAATCGTCACCCAACCAAATAATGGGCAAAATTATCGATTGTTAGGTTAGTTAGGTTGAGTGTGATGGTTTGAATAGATCATATCAATTTACAATCATTCTTAATTACACAGTGTTGCCATTCAATAACGTAACTGAAAACATTATTGTTCTATCATTTAATATTGACTTATTTTTGCTAATTAAGTAAAAGAGGTTAAGGATGATTTACTTAATTGCATCGTATTTTTTTATTCACCAACAACACATTCAACAACTAGCAGTTTTGTAGCAGCATTTTGTGTATTAAGATTCTAAGTTCAACTACTATGGATTCCAAATTGATATTTTTTTTTGTAGTGATTTAACAACTAACCCACCAACCGATGTCTTTGAAAGAAAAAACATAATTTAAAAATACCTAATAATTTTTTTTAATTCAAAACTAAGTTTAGGTCAAAAAATAAAGTTGTTTTTAATATCCAGCACACACCGTGTTTCCTTCCGACCATTCCAGGATTGGCTGTCATATTTTAGAGGACCACTTGATTTTGTTTTTGAGTGACCAATAATCACATAATATTTGCCTTTCATCTTAAAGGCATTTCCTTCCATCAATCTTTTTATGTCCCGGCCGAGTTGAAAATAGCTTTTTTTTATGTGCAAACCGAATTAATTAGTGGTCTTTATCATTCCAAAAAAGAAAGGGCCATTAATTATGAAATTAATGTTGTTCACAATCCGTGATTATTGAAGTCTTAATTAAGGAAAAACGAAAAAATAAGTAGACATCATATAAACCAAAACGGTGATTGTTCTTTGCTTGTGAAGATGGTTGAGTATCCCTTTCCAGGTTGGGTGGTTGGTTCGGTCTGGCTGTAAAAATCTCAACTCAATTTCTTTGGGTTACCCAATTCAATACGATTTTTTTTAATGGGAAAAAGTTTAGGAGACTTGAATACGTTGTAAATTCAAAATAAAATCAAACAACTCTTCGTAAAAAGAGAAAAAAATCTTCACGAATTTCTACACGTGAAAAAACCAAACCCCGCGCACACGGAAGATCTTTTACTTTCGCACGTGAAGCAATTATTGAAACACGTTAAAAAAAACTTGAAAAACAAAATATAAGAATTGGTTACCATGATCCGTACAGCGTCGTTAATCTTTCATAATTAGTAGAAATAACGTTGTAGTTTTCACTCAATTCTTGCCAAAAAACATAGTAAAGGTCGAGAGTGGTGGCGTAATCTCAATAATTTGACATTAATGACGTCGATCTAGATCAAACTATTTGATAAAAGTTCTGATCTAAAAGTTCTGATCAAACTATTTGATGAAAGTGATGAAAAACATATGATAAAAGAAAAAAATACACTAAAAATAAAATAAAACACAAATTACACACTCTGGGAAGAGGTTATTGCCCCCATCTCCTTTTCCCTGTTGAAAAACTCGAAAGTTATATAGTAGAGAGAGAAAGAGCAGACAAGGTAAAACAATTTTGTTTTAAGGATTAGTTTTTCTCCATTTCTCTTTCATATTGTTAGACTTATCGTGGGCTCATATTGGATTTATTTTGATGCTTTGAATCGTAATTGTTTTTATTGTGTATAGTATTTATGTAAAAAAATTAAATTAATTAAATATTATAAATATTTGAACCAATCATATTTATCTTTAAAAAATAATTACATTTATTTTTCAAAAAAATATAATTTGTTTAAATAGTTAACTTTATTCAATCAAATTTGATTTTTTGTATAACTAATTTATATATTAAAATTAATAAAATAAGCTGTTCGAATCATCAAAATAAACTCAACATAACCCCACTCACGTTTGCTTGATTATGTTTTTCATGGATCATTTCTTTTAACTTAGTTTTAAAATTTTATAATAATTTCCGGAGACCTGTTTTAAAATCAAGAGACGTGACTTTTTATCATTTTATGAATAGTTTGCCTTGACACCTATTAATAGAGAACCAATTTTACATTCTCATATATATACATAAAAAAAAAATTCTCATTTGCGTTGTGTGAATAAAAAATAATTTTTTTTCAGAATAAATTTTGAAAAAATAAATCTCAGAAATATCTTTGGATTTTTTCAAAATATTCAAAAAAATAATTATTATTTTTAGTCTAATGTACTTAATTAGACAATGCTGCAACATTTGTCTTAAGAATTTGTCAATTTGAGAAGTAAATCAAATCATAATTTAAAATAAATCTGCTCAAAATTCAGCCTGTGTTTGGACTAGTTTTTTTTTAGTAATTTTTAGGTATTTTGGCTTTTTTTGTGTTAAATCAAAACTTTTTTTGTAAGAAAAAAAATAAAAAAAAAGTAACTTTTTTGTAGGAACCCAAATGAAATGGCTTTTTTTTAGTGAAAAAAAGCCAAAAAGCCTGATTTAAAAGCCAGGCCAAACACAAAAAACAAAATTGAACTTACCTCTAGATAAATATTCCAAACAGAACTTAAGGTCAGCTCTAAGACCTTGTTTGGCTATCGATTTTAAGTTTGAGTTTTTTATTTTTTTCTTAAAACTTCAAAAGTTAAAAAGCCTCATTTGACAACCTAAAAGCTTTTAGTCTTTTAGTTTTTTTGTTTTTCCACATAAATTTTTTTATAAATTTTTTAAAAATATCATAACTTTTATTATATACATTTATTATTTTATAAAAAAATTATATTTTTAAAATTTACTCATCAAAATCTATTAAATAAGATCCATATTAAACATAAAATTATTTAAAATTAAATTTAAAAAATTTATAACAATTTTAAGCTAAGTTTTTTTATCTTTTGGCCTAAAGTCACTGTAAGTCAAATTTTTTGACTTATTATTTTTTATTTTAAAATTACTGCTATAGTTTACTAAACGAAATTTTTATTTATTTAACTTTGAACGACATTAATTAAAAACACTAACTAAAGCCAAATTGCTAGACGATATCTAAATGTAAAAATGTTAAGTTGTTAACTAACATTTTCCAAGGTTTGCAAAAGAAGCTGAACGAGATTGGTCAAACAATCCAATTTTAGGCATTTTGATACACGCATTGAGGTTCTTTCTATTTTAAAATCTTCTAGGGATTTAGGCCACGT
>JAOTRH010012578.1:0-22992 GCA_034768845.1 Heliamphora exappendiculata
TTATAATTTATTATTTTGCATGTGTTGTGTTTGTAATGTATTTTGAAAAATTATTTATGTCTTCTCCCACATTGAATGGAGAAGGTAAATTTTTTTTACTTATAAGAATAAACCATATAAAAATCAACCTTATTCTACCCAATCAAGGATTAACTTAGTTATTTCTTTCCCCTCTCTACTCCTTTTCTCTTTGCGTTCTCTTTTACCAGTGGATCTGGTCGGCGGGAGGAGGAAGAGCCAGCCCTCCTTCCGTCGTCCCAACCCCCTCTTTCTCTCGTGATTTCCTTGATACAAGAATAAATCGTATTTTTTGTACGTGTGTTGGGCAAATATGCTCCGACGGGGTGCTAGCGCACCTAGATCTGTTATACGCATAATTTTTTGGCCAAATCTACTCTAAGATGAGTGTTCCGACCAGATCTGCTCCGTAGTGATTCGTCCTCTCATTTGATAGGATGTCTTGCTCATTTTTTTTTTGTGTTTTTGTTATGTCGTGATCTGTCTTTCTTATTTTATTTATTTATTTTTTATTTCTCATGTCTGTTTGGTGTTCTTTGCACATTTTCCTTGTATGGGGGTTGGCTTCCCGTCGATGATGCAGACTTTTTCTCTCCTCACAATAAGAGTTCATGGTGTTTTTCGGTCAGATTCGTATGGGAAGTAGGGTGACGATGTGATTGCCGCTTCTCCTCTAACGGACGTCGTCAATAAGTACAACAATTTAATTTTAACTGAATTTAGAGGTCTTTATGGCCCATTAAAAACTTGTAAAAGGCCATTGTGCCGCTTTGTCCTTTCTCCAGTTCTTTATGGTCCGACTATTGTATTCCTCTCTCAGTAATGGAAGAAAATGATGTTATCAAAAGAAAAAAAGAAGAAGAAGAAGAAAAGAATCAACCTTAAATTGAGTTAGTAATAGTGTAGACCAAACTTTAGAACCTTTCTTAAGATTTCCTCAACTTTGGAACATTTTCTTAAGATTCCCTTGAAATTTAATTATTAGGGGTTACAACATGATTTTCTCACTCCAAAGGGAAAAAATATTTATCTTTTATAATTTATAATTTTGCACTTGTTGTGTTTGTTGTGTATTTTAAAAAAATCACTTATATCTTGTACCACATTAGATGGATAAGAGAATTTTTTCTCCTTATAAGAACTTTGGATTTGGTTGGCGGTTGTGTAGACCAAGAGAGGTCTTCAAGCACGCACAAGCCGCCAACTAATGTGTCCCAACTCGAATTTGGATTTGGCCTAGAAGGCTCCGACACTACAAGAAAATACACTTTTGCCGACCAAATGCAGTTTGGTCGGCGAAAGTATAGGGTTTCTACGACTAAATACGTTTTGGTCGGCAAAGGTGCAGACTTTCCGCGACCGAATGCAGTTTGGTCGGTGAAGCTATCATTTTTCGCGACCAAACCTAGTTTGGTCAGCGAAAGTCAATAGTTTTTTGCGACTAAAGGTGATTTGGTCGGCAATAGTGTCGAAATATCCACAACTAAATCCATTTTGGTCGGCGAACGTATATGTTATCGCGACTAAGAATGGTTTGGTCGGTAAAGGTATAATATATTATAAATATATATGTATTTCTGTCATATATACTCAGCTTTATCCTGCCAAATTAATTTTCCCAACTTGTCGCGCGCCTCTCAGTACTCCCAAACCCTTGTTCTCTGCACACACTCGCCTCTCACGCAATTGGCCTCCCCGACGCCTCTCACCGCCGTCTTCACCGCCGACGCCTCTCACCTCCGTCCTCACCGCCGCCCTCACCGCCGACTCCTCTCACCGCCTACCTCACTGCCGATGCCTCTCACCGCCGACTCCTCTCACCGCCGTCCTCAATGCCGCCGACTCTTTCTCTCTAAGTGCCACCACCAATCTGTCTCGCCGTTGTCTCGTCGTCGGTCCCTCACGTTGTCATTCTCAGATTTTCAAAACTTTTTGGTAAGTTTTCCTGAATCGCCGGTATCTCACGTTTCGTGGGTTTCATGATTTTCAATACCTGGTAACACCACCGCAAGTGAATAACAAAAACTATCATGTAAAAGATCTGATTAATTTGAATGGATAGAAATTTAAGGGTACTGTGAAGCTAGTTTGGGATGTATCTGGTATTTTGGATTTTTTTTTTCAAAAAAATTTTAAGATAGTAAAATCCCCGCAGAGTTACAAAGGTGTGCATCTGGGAAAATGATACCTATCACTTTGGATATGTGCATGTTTATTGATTTTCCCATAAGACTGGCATCAAATTCTTATTCTCACGTGTGTAAGAAGCAGTTGATCAACATTCTTTTACGATTTTTCCTTTTGTTCAATGAAATCTCTCAGAGTAGTTATTTTACATGGCTTGACTCATAACTAGACCTGTTTTAAATTTTATAGAATGGAAGTTCAAACAATTTTTTTTACCTGTTTTGATTTTTGACTTGATTTGTGAGTATTTATATTCGCTACTCTTAATTAAGATTTCAATATTTGCATTGTATTACTTCCATCGTTATGAAACCTTTTTTGGTTACCAATCATTGACCTAAAAATCGTTGTTTAATCAGAAATTATTTATTATTTTTAAAATTTTAGGTGACATGTTAAATGTGTTGTTTTTGTTTTTTATTTTTTTAATTAAAGTACATTAAAATTATTCTAATTGAAATATATTTTTGCCATGTTAATAGAATCATTATGCAAGTAATGTCATAATAAATTAGTTTGTGTTGATAAAATTTTACTTACTACTCTCACACACTCCTAATTATTAGTATACCTTATCGTCTTATCACTCTTTTTAATTAATTCTTCGGTGTGTTTGAACTAAAATAAATAAAATAGATATAACAAACAAAAATAAATAAGTAACTATGTGTTTGTATTTAATTGGTCTAATTTTGCTTTAATGTGTTTGGTTTTTCGTTTGACTTTATTCTGACTATTTCATATACCTTGAAAGAATCATAACTAGCCTAAACCTTAATTGGGCCAATCATTCATATCTTGAGCCCAAACTTTGCTCTCTTAACCCAATTTTTGAAAAACTAAGTATCTAAGACATCAAAATTAGTCATATCAGCCCATATTTTCTCCCTTATTCAAATTTTCTCACTTTTCAACTCTCTTGAGTGCATTTCATGCACAAGTTTAATCCTTGTAAGCACTTAGGACACTTGTCTCTTTCTTTTTACCCAAACCCGCTATCCTTCAACATTTTAAGTTTAAAAAATTCCAGTACCTTGAGAAAAATGCTTAGATATAAGGATCACTTTAAGTGTTTGGTTTGAGAGAAAATAAGAGGAAAATGAAGAGGGGAGAAAAAAAAAGGAGGAAAAAAAAGGAGGAGAAACCTTGAAGTTGTTTTTCATTCTCTTTAAAGAAGTTCTTCACAACTCTTGTTTTTCATCATCATTCTAGGAAATATAAGGTAGAAACTTTTTATATACATATATTTTCTCCTTATCCTAGTAGAAATTTTATATATATACATGTATTTTATCATTCTGTTTCATCTTGAGACTCAAAGGAGCTCACTTGTGTAAATTACTTAGAACATTTATCATATTGGCTTAACTAATTTGTAGGTAGAAAAAATAGACAAGAGTTGGATGACGATCAATAATAGATTAACAAGTCCGCAGTATAAAGATGGAGTGAAGCCATTTATTGAATTTGCGATAAAAAATTTAAGACAGAAAGATAAAATTCGGTGTCCGTGTGTAGACTGCTCGAATTCAAAAAAATATAACAGTAAAGTTGTCTACATTCATTTGATCCGAAAGGGAATCTCATAATGTTATAGAACTTGGTTGTACCACGGGGAACTTGTTCCAAATCGTCAACCTCACCGTGCCCCAAATCATGACGAGGACCACAACGTTGATGAAAGTAGTGTGGAGGTAATGGCAAGGGCAGTCCTTGAAAACAATGACCAGTTGCCCGAAATGTTAGAACAACTTTATAGGGGTGGCCTTGTGGATGATGACATCGATGAATTGCCCGATAGCTTTGAGAATAAAGATGTTTTGAATTTTGGTAAGTTATTTGATGATGCTCAACGTAAAATGTACCCAGGATGTGAAAGCACTGTGTTAGCATTTGTTGTTAAGATGCTTCATGTTAAGGTGCACAATAAATGGAGCAACAACTCTTTCGACATGGTTATGAAGATATTCAAGGGAATTCTACCAGAGTGCGACTCAAAAGTTTCATGGACTTTTTATGAAACCAAGAAATTCTTACGTGATTTGGGTTTGGGATATGTTCCAATTCATGCATGTAAATTCGATTGTGAACTTTTTGCAAGGAGAACATAAATCTTGAGAATTTCCATATACGTAATGAGCCTAGGTACAAGGTGAACGATGGTCAGAGTAAGAAGATTCCTTAGAAAATATTGAGATATTTCCCGTTGACACCAAGGTTGAAAAGATTATACATGTCGAAGAAAACAACTACAAATATGAGGTGGCACAAGAAGAAGCGTGTCGATGATGGAGTTTTGAGGCATCCTGCTGATGGCGAAGAATGGAAGAACTTTGATCGGCAACATCCTGAGTTTGCAGGGAATTCGCAAAATGTGAGGCTAGGATTAGCCACTGATGGCTTCAATCCTTTTGGCAATATGAGTACATCATACAGTATGTGGCCCGTTATTGTAATGCCTTATAATCTCCCACCATGGCAGTGCATGAAAGAGTCTTTTTTTATGTTGTCATTGCTTATTCCTGGTCGATCAGTACCCGGAAGAGATATTGATGTCTATTTATAGCCATTAATTGACGAGTTGAAGGAGTTGTGGGAGGATGGTGTACAAACTTATGATGCCTCAAATGGACAAATTTTTATAATGCATGCAGCTGTAATGTGGACCATTAATCACTTTCCTGCATATGGTAACATGTCCGGGTGGTCTACGAAAAGTTATTTGGCTTGCCCTACTTGTAACAAGGATGTATCATCGCAACGTTTGAAAAATAAGATAGGGTATATGGGTGCTCGTCGATACTTGCCTTATAACTATAGTTGGCGAAAGAGTAAGCTCTTTAATGGCCAAATTGAGGATAAACCTAGACCTATCGAGTTATTGAGGGAATAAATTTTAGAGCAGATTAATACGGGGACATAAGCCATTTGGAAAATATATAGGCAACAACAAAAGAAAGAAAGATGAACATTGGCCCACTTTGAACTGGACGAAAAGAAGCATTATGTTTGATCTCCCTTATTGGAAGACACTAAAGCTCTGGCACAACCTTGATGTCATGCACATCGAGAAGAATATATGCGATAATTTGATTGGCACACTATTGAGTATTGATGGAAAGAACAAGGATACGGAAAAGGCACGCATAGATTTGGAGGATATGAAAATACGGAAATGGTTGCACCTAAAGAGGCGTGTAGATGGATCTTTTGAGAAACCTCCTGCGTTGTACACATTGTCTTCGGTGGAAAGGCAAGGTTTTTATGATTTTTTAAAATCGATTAAGTATCCGGATGGCCATGCAACAAACATAGCGACTTGTATAAGTGACAAAGGTGGTAAATTATCGGGCCTTAAAAGTCATGATTGTCATGTGCTTTTACAACGAATTCTTCCGATTGGGATGCGTGGATACCTTAATAAAGAAATTGGGACTACACTTTTTGAGTTAGGAAATTTCTTTCAACAGCTTTGCTCGAAGACATTGAAAGTGAATGATTTGGAGAAATTAGAGGATCAAACCATACTTGTACTTTGCAAACTTGAGAAAATATTTTCCCCTGCTTTCTTCGATGTCATGGTTCACTTAGCCATTCACTTGCCTCGTGAGGCAAGGCTTGGAGGGCCAGTGCATTACCGATGGATGTACCCGATTGAAAGGTAATTGTTTTTAATTTTATATAAAATCATAATTAAATAATAGTTCGAGTCAAAGCTCTTGTTTAAAATTATGGTATTTACTATTGTAGGTTCCTTGGAGTTTTGAAAAGTTTTGTTGCCAACAAAGCTCATCCAGAAGGTTCTATTGCAGAGGCTTATATATCTAAAGAGTGTACAATGTTTTGCTCAATGTATCTCGATGGAATCGAAACAATGTTTAATTGAGAAGAAAGGAATTACGATGGTGGTATGCGGCCCAGGGTTCACAGTGTTCAGTCAAACTATTCGTCCATTGAGGTTAATTCTAAAGAAATATGATATGCCCGTCAAGGAACGCAACATGGAACATTGGTTTGTCTTATACAATAGCCCTGAAGTGGATCCGTATCGAGAGTATATTTTCTTTTCACAACATTAAACCTATAATTCATTTCTTTGTTTTTCATCTTAATAATACCCGTTACTTAATAATATCATTGTATTAAATAGGGAACATAAGACCTTGTTAGAGAATGATGGTGCGCAAAACATCACAAAGAGGCATCGTGAAGAATTTCCTAAATGATTTAAAGACCGTGTAAGACACTCACTATCTTATTCCATTTCAAGGTTCATATTTCACACATTTAATTATTCTCATATTCAAAGTACATGACATGTTTTTTTATATAGATGAATCAATTATGGAACCAACGGTCACCAGAAGAAACTAATGAATTATGGTCCTTGGCTAATGGTCCTTTGGCGATAATAAATACATATTCGGGATGCATTTCTAATGGAGTCCGATTTCGTACTATCGACCACGACAGTGGACACACAAGTCAAAATAATGGATTGGTTGTGGAAGGGGACCACGGAGGCCAACCCATGAACTTCTATGGTTACTTGCGCAAAGTGTGGGAAATGACATATTTGCTTAGACATCAAGTTGTTTTGTTTCAATGTGAATGGTTTAACTCCGGTAGCAATAAGACTTTTTGTGTTGATGCACATTGCACGAGTATTGATGTAAGAAGTCGGTGGTATGAAGATGATTGTTTTGTGTTACCAAGTCAAGTCCAACAAGTATTTTACGTTAATGATACTAAATTAGGTGCGAATTGGAAAGTGGTAGAACGATTCCAACGTCGAGGAATATGGGATGTGCCAGAGATGAATGATTTAGAACCCAATGATGATGTCAATGACGTGTTCCAACAGGATGAAACTACTGAAATTGTACCTGTTATCGTTGAAGATTCTCTTACAATTCCTTTGCTTAGAAATGATATTGAACCGGAGATTATTCAACGATCATTAGCTAAGGGTTTTTCAAATTTGAAAATTAGCTCAGGGTTTTTCACACAGTTGGCATGGTGTTGATCCTGCTATTAAAGAGGGCATCATACAATCCGTCAGAGTAATAATTGCTAATTTCACGTATACATTATGCTTTTAAAATTGCTAATTTTCTTTGATGTATTAAATTTATTTATGATTCTTGTAGGACAAATTTGACATGACCAATGAAGATGATGCCAATGATTTTGCCGAAATTATTTCTATCGAGAAGTGTTACCATCTTTATAAAGATTGGAAGTGTAGCATGAAGAGGCACTATCCTGATCTTTCTCAAAGAGATATTGACCCGTCCAATCATCCCTATTCTGGAGTGGATGGCTGGAGGTTTTTTATTGACCACATATTCACTCATCCAAAATTTGAGGTAAATAATACTATCTATAATTAAATTTTCCAATTTACATGTCCATTAACTAATATCTTTGCACTTATAGAAATGATCCATAGCTAGAAAAAGAAATAGAAGGAAGCTACCCTATAACCATACTATGGGGTCTCGATTATTTCCCGCAGCAATGTCTATTGAGGTGAACTAAATGCCTAGTAAAGTAACACATTGTTATTGCTATTATCTTGTAATTACATCGTACTTTATTTGAAACTCACAGGTAGAGGCAAATGATGGTGACTTACCGAATTTTTGTGATTCCCACGAGAAATCACACAAGTCCAAGAAGACAAAAGACTGGATTAATCCTGCCTGCAGTGTACTACATGTAAGCATCCAACAAATGAGCAATTATATTGATCATTTACTTAGTGACTAGACAATATAACTAATTCATCTTCTTCTTCTTCCTTTTTTTTTACAATGACAGGCTGAGATGACATGAGTTCGAGATAAGGGTTCTCAATTCGGGATGCCGATGACTCAAGAGGCTATTTCTAGGACTGTTCTTGGGGAGAAGAATGGATACCTTAGAGGATTTGGGGTTGGACCAAAGCCATCATCATCTTGTTCTAAAGGGGATGCCGATTCACGAGCACGTGATGCAGAGGTTGAAAAATTAAAACTCGAGGTGGATGCACTCCGTGAGGGGCGCCGATGAGACCAGATAGAACGAGAAGCGCAACAAAAACAAATTGATCAACTCCAAAGCATCCTAACACATCTCATGCAAGATCGTGCAGGTATATGATTTTGTTTATGATTTTGGCTTGAGAAATTGCACGAGCACCAGAACGGTCCGTTCGGAGGGCAAAAACTAAAACCAGCCACTGAACAGCTTGGAAAATTACACGAACACCTCACTATTGTCTAAACAAACTTGTACAAATTGACGACACTCCAATCCGACACTCCCGTATAGTTTTAGAGCTTAATATGTCAAAAAACTAACGAAAATGGCCCGTTCGGGGGGGCAAAAACTAAAACCAACGACTGAACGGCTTGGAAAATTGCACAAGCACCTCACTATTGTCTAAACAAACTTGTACAAACTGAAGGCACTCTAATCCGACACTCCCGTAGGGTTTTAGAGCTTAATATGTGAAAAAGCTAATGAAAACGGCCCATTCAGGGGGCAAAAATAAAACCAGCCACTGAACGGCTTGAAAAATTGCACGAGCACCTCATTATTGTCTAAACAAACTTTTACAAACCGACGACACTCTAATTTGACACTCCCGAAGAGTTTTAGAGCTTAATATATGAAAAAGTTAACAAAAATGGCCCGTTCGAAGGGAAAAAACTAAAAATAGCCACTGAACGGCTTGGGAAATTACACGAGCACCTTATTATTGTCTAAACAAATTTGTACAAATCGACGGCACTCTAATTCGACACTCCCGTAGAGTTTTAGAGCTTAATATGTCAAAAAGCTAACGAAAATGGCCCGTTCGGGGGGGAAAAACTAAAATCAGCCACTGAACAGCTTGGAAAATTGCACGAGCACCTCACTATTGTCTAAACAAACTTGTACAAACCGACGGCACTCCAATCTGACACTCCTGTAGAGTTTTAGAGCTTAATATGTGAAAAAGCTAACGAAAACGGCCCGTTCGAGGGGCAAAAACTAAAACCAGCCACTTAACGGCTTAGGAAATTGTACGAACACCTCACTATTGTCTAAACAAACTTGTACAAATCGACGGCACTCCAATCCGACACTCGCATAGAGTTTTAAGGCTTAATATGTCAAAAAGCTAATGAAAACGGCCCGTTCGAAGGGCAAAAACTAAAAAAAGCCACTGAACGGCTTGAAAAATTTCATGAGCACCTCATTATTGTCTAAACAAACTTGTACAAACCGAAGGCACTCTAATCTGACACTCGCGTAGAGTTTTAGAACTTAATATGTGAAAAAGTTAATGAAAACGACCCGTTGGGGGGCAAAAACTAAAACCAGCCACTGAACGGCTTAGAAAATTACACAAGCACCTCACTATTGTCTAAACAAACTTGTACAAACCAACGGCACTCCAATCCGACACTCCTGTAGAGTTTTAGAGCATAATATGTGAAAAAGCTAACGAAAACGGCCTGTTAAGGGGACAAAAACTAAAATCAGCCACTGAACGGCTTGGGAAATTACACGAGCACCTCACTATTGTCTAAACAAACTTGTACAAACCAACGGCGCTCTAATTCCACACTTGTGTAGAGTTTTAGAATTTAAAATATGAAGAAGAAAAAAATTAACGAAAATGACCCATTCGAGGGGCAAAAATTAAAAATAGCCACGAACGGCTTAAAATCTTATATTTTCAATTGAAATGTTGAGAATGATGAAATTGTCTTAGATGAATTTATTTATGATGAGCATGTAATGAAATTCATGTATGATTTAATACGTATAGTTTAATTCTCTCTGAGATTATTGTAATTGTTATAAAATTGAGACGAATAGTTAGTAAGGAGTTATAATTTCTATTGGGTTTTGAGATTCAGGCTGTGCCTGAGTATATTATGTTGTTTGCGTTTGATATGTCATTTGATAATTTGGAATTATCTGAAAAATAGAGAAAATTCTGCCGATTTTTTTTAGGTTTTACACTTAGTATATTTTTTAAAAATTTTGGGATGCAACGATTTTTAAAATAAGTTGAGTTCAGGAGAGATGTACTCTCACTTTCTAATAGTTTAACATTTTAATTGATACAGCCTAAGAATTCAGCACAGCTTCAAGAAAGATTTTTGAGATGATGGGATGACTCTATCAGACAAGTGGGAAACACCTGCTGCTGAGTATCATCAGCCGTTTACAAAACCTGACATTGCAGTATGATTAGAGACCGAGATTATTGAGTTAGTGATCAGAAATGTGTAAATAATTTTAAATTTTTTGGTACTTCTAGTTTATGTGGTTTAAGTTTTTTCAGATCATTTATGATTTTAGAATGAATGGTAGTTTTTTTTATTAATCTTTATATGCATACATGTTACATATCCACTTTATGAATTGTCAATAGTTTGCTCTAGAAGGATTTCTGTAATATAATAATTAATAAGTATTACGTATTACGTATCATTTTGAACATATATAAATTATTGATTATAAGTTTATTTGTATATGGATCACAGATTTAGTTCGTGAATTGATAATTATTTGTATTAATTAGTATTTTTTTGATGAAATTATGAATAATAATAATAATATTAATAATAATAATAAATATCGTTGTCAATTTTTTTCCAACCAAAATATTATATTGTGAAAATAACTTTTGGCAACTAGATAATTTAGTCGGCAAAATATCAAAAAATTCAAAAGTTTTTGCCGATTACATTATTTGGTCGCAAAACACTTTTGTCGACCAAATGGGTTTGTTGGCGAAATGTTTTAAAAAATTTAAATGTTTTTCCCGACCACAATATTTTGGTCGCCGCACACTTTTGCCGACCAAATGGACTTGTCGGCAAAAGACATTCAAAAAAACTTAAGGTTTTTGCCGACGACACATTTAGTCGCGAAAAATACCTTTTCCCGACCCAATGGTTTGGTCGGAAAAGCTCCCATCACTTTGCCGACATTTTTGCCGACTAACGAATTGGTCGCCAATTCCAAGCTCTTTACCGACCAAATTTCTTTAGCGACTAATCAGGTTCGTCGGTAAAAGTATATATTGCCGACTACAGTATTGGTTGGGAAAAATCCAATATCTTTGGCGCCAACATGATTTTGGTCGGCGAAGGTTTTTCCTGACAGTCATTTGCCGACGACTTAGGCGACCAAAAAATTTAGTTGGCAAAGGTTTTTGGCGACCAAAAAATACTTTTGCCGACGAAATATTTGGTCGGCAAAAGTATTTTTTTGTAGTGCGAATTTGCTGAAAAAAATCTTAATGTGTATGTATCACCGAAATCTTGTGTTGGGCTGGGCCGGGTCTAGACCTGGGTTTCTTTTCAAGTATGAACTATCTTTTTGCACAAAATTCTTATAAAAATAAAGGGATTTACAATTTAGAAAAAAAAGATTTCAAACGGATACAATTTCCTAGCAATTGCCGAAGAAAACCTTAACGTGCATGCGTCACCCTTCGCATCCTGTGTCGCGCCGAGGTGGGCTTAGACTTGGGTTCTTGTCATATAAGAACTATATTTTTGCACAAAAAACTTTTGAAAATAAATGGATTTACGAATCAGACAAAAAGAGTTCAAACAGTTACAATTTCCTAGCAAGTAGGTCAATAAAAACTGTGTTTAATTAGTGCACTAATCATATCCGTTCCCACTTTTTTAACCTATTAATTAAATTGTTACCATTATTTTTTACTCTATATAAAGGGGACCAGTTCTATCTACAAGAGATAAACAAATAATTACACAAATCTCTCTCTAAATTACTTCAATGAACAATTCTGGTCGACTGCATGGTGTATTTTGATCTCTTCCACGCTGGGAAGACCAAGAGAGAGATTGTGATTCTGGTATTTACTTGCACGGAGAAAGTAGAACCGTGAAACATCTTAAAGATGACTTATTCCGTGACTCATTCTATCTCTAACCATTTTTTTCTATTCCGGTATTATAGATTATTTATTCAAATAGTCTACATATAATCCATTCTAATATATAATTCGGTTTCGATTCCAACGTTACGTAATTAAATGGTAAATTAAATTTTGTCAACATATATTCCTTTTCTTCTTATGTTTCAAACCAAACTTAAATTGAGGAAGAGAACATAATTGCTGCCACATTTTTCTCTTTTTTACCCTTTATTTTTAAATTTTACTCGCAAATTCAAGATTCAAACACAACATCAAGAAGAATATTTCCGTACCAATCCCATGTTTATTTCGAGATAAAATAGTTTTGATAAAATAATTTTTTTTTGTTTGTTTATATTTGGTAACCCAAAAACTAAAATTTAATGAAGTAGTATTTATTAATTAAGGAAAAATAATTAATTTTGATCAAAAAATTATTTTTTATTTTTAAAATGTAAGAAAAGATTTTTTCAGGGACACCGAGACATACAGTACCCACTTGCAGTTTAATCGTCTCCACCAATATCATTATCGGTCTTATTTGGTTGTCTGACCCTATTACCATAACTCATTTCAACACAACAAGAATCTCTATTTCTACTGTTCTTTGAGTCGTAATCAAATTAGCAAAAAAGAATTATTCCCATAAATAGGTTTTTTAATGAACGGATTGTTATTTTTCTTGCCGAGCTATTTTATGGACAGATCAATCAAAATTATTATTTTTTTGGTAAATTACACTGACTTCTCCTAAGGTTCATTAAAACATCAATCACATCTCCTGTGGTTTCTGAAATATCACGCCCCAAAATTTAAGGTCACGTGAAAAATCACCAAACACCAATTTTACAGAAAATAGGTTTTCAAGTATTCAAATTCACCTATTGAAATCAAAGGAAAACCCAAAATGCATATCTCAAGAACCGTAAACATCATGTATAACAAGCATAAGTATATTGCCTTATGGCGTACAAAACTGCCTTCAAGAAAACTATAAACGTCTTCTGCATGTGCATCACCAGAGCTACACCTCTTCCCCATCATCACCTGAAAACAGTTTTACAAAAAGTCCCACTCGTGAGCCGAAACCCAATAGAAACAAACTATGAAACTGTAAAGCAGGTAATATGTAATCACATGGTGGGAGCGAACTCAACCACAGGTTTTCTATCAAAAAATTCACAAGTTTTTCCCTCAAGCCATCACAAGTCTCCCAAATGGTTTTATTATCATAAAACCCTGTTTCCGTCCTTAAACCCATGAATTTGCAAATAATGCTAGTAAACCATCATAGTTAAGGAAAACAGTAATCAAAATATTGTTCCCTCGCGAAATATACCATCGCGGAATAAGAAAAATAAGATCCTATGTACCGACTCAATCACATGAGGATAAATGTAGCAACTATAGACCTCTGTCCAGTATTTAACCCCCAGATATCGTGAGATCGCCTAGATACACACAGGTTCTATACGGAACACCATAAACGTAACTACTCAATTTACGGGTTATGACCCCGAGGGAGCTGAGCACCCATCCGTCTCAATTTACGGGGACTAACCCGAATGACCTGAATACCTACGCTGCGCACGTTTTTAGACTTATACTGAGGGCAACTCGTGCCAAATACACGTCATCCCGGTACATCTAAATAATCTTCTAAAAATAGAACTGTAGCTCAACTACAAAACTTTTTTTCCCAAAATACATTATACATGTACTTATATCCATCATTCAACAAAGAGATCACACAAAACATTTTCAAAATGTTTTATCCTGTTTTCAACGAGACATTTCAAAACCTGAGACTCAACCCCGAAGGCAAGCTCCAAACCTCCAAAAGATAAAATGTTGAGATTTCCATCAAAATCTTCTGTTTTCCAACAAAACCACCGTTTTCAAAAACGCCCTTTGAAAATTATAAAATCACATGTCATATGATGTACTAAACCAATAAAAGCAAAAAATATGCTTTTTACCCAAAAAATTAAGGTTTAAACATAGATATGACATTTCATGCATTTTCTATCGGTAAAAATGCATGCAATTACATCTATCACCCTAATACAGCAGCAGGTTCTAGAATCCTACCTCGTTGGGTTAAACCCCGACGCCTCAAAAATCAGGTCTTGTCGGAACGAAAATCAGACCGGATGAGCGCGAAGCTAGCAACGTGAATAACAGGGATCCACAAGCTGATCGTCAAAAACTACGCTCAGGCGGGTAAAAAATGTAGAGAGAAGGCAGAGGAAATGAAGAAAGAAGCTTTTCTCCAAACATTCCAGGAGCTGAAATACATATAGGCACGCCAAAAATACTGTTCAGTCGACTGAAGTGCCTCGAGAAACACAAACCGCCACAGTTTAGTCAACCGAACCCCTTGGTTCAGTCGACCGAACATATCTGTCCAGTCGACCGAACCTCAGGATTTTCAACCTACTATTTTGTCTCGATTTTATTGCTCTAAGGCCAACCCAAACAAGCCTAAATAAGGTCCGAGAAAGCTTAAAAGACATCTATACATGCTGTTCTACTACCCAAAACATAAACTAAGCATCGATGATATATAACATGAAGGAAAAACATGTTAACATTTATACATATCAAAATTAACAAGCTTCAGGGTCTCACAACTCTCTCCCTCTTAAGAAATTCCCCCCCCCCCCCCAAAATTCTCTACAAGGTCACGAGGTAAACAAATTTGGATATCTAACACACATCCCAGACTCAAGCTCCCAAGTCGCTTCCTCAACCCCGTGATGAAGCCACTAAACCTTAACATACGAAATCATTCTCCCCCGCAACACTTGCTCCTTTGTATCCAGAATTCTCACTGGGCGTTCCACATACGTGACATCCTCATCAACTCGCAACTCAGTCCAATCTAACACATGAGACGGATCTAGCTCACACCTCCGAAGCATAGAAACGTGAAAGACGTTGTGTGCGGATGCTAACTGAGGTGGCAAAGCCAAACGGTATGCTACCACCCCAATCCTTTTCAGGATCTCGAACGGTCCAATAAAACGAGGTGACAGCTTCCCGCGATGACCAAACCTCATCAAACCTCTGTGTGGCAAGACCTTCCGAAACACATGATCTCCCACTATAAACTCTAACAGTCTCTTCCTCTGATCCGTATAACTCTTCTGGCAGCTCTGAGCTGTCACCAAACACTAACGAACCACGGCAATCTACTCCGTCGTCTGCCGTACTAAGTTGGGTCCCAAAATAGCGGTCTCGCGCCTCAATCCAACATACCGGCGACCTACACGGTCTACCATACAAAGCTTCATACGGTGCCATCCCAATATTGGACTGATAGCTGTTGTTGTATGCAAACTCTACCAATGATAGGTGATCCTCCTAAAAACTCCAAAAGTCAAGCACACACGCTCTCAACATGTCCTCCAAAATCTGAATGGTCCTCTCAAACTGATCGTCGGTCTGAGGATGAAAAGTTGTATTAAAAGTCGAGCTCGTCCCCAAAGCCACCTGAAGACTCTGCCAAAAACGCGATGTAAAGCGCGGGTCTCAATCAGAAACGATAGTCTCCGGTACTCCGTGTAGTTGGACTATCTCTCAAATGTATAATCTACTCAATCGGTCTACTAGGTCTCTCACTCGAATAGGGAGAAAGTGCGCAGACTTCGTCAACCTGTCCACTATAACCCACACAGCATCGTGTCCCTTCGGAGAGCGTGGAAGTCGTGATACAAAATTCATAGTAACATTCTCCCACTTTCACTCAAATACAGGTAACGGCTGCAACAATCATGCAGGTTTCTGGTGCTCCACCTTTACTTGCTGACAAGTAAAGCAGAAACAAATCGGATCACATCAATCTTCATTCCCATCCACTTAGAACTATCGGCGTAGATCGTGATACATCTTCGTGCCTCCTGGATGCATTGCAAGGCGTGAGTGATGAAACTCATGTAGCGCCTCAGCACGGCGTGACTCTGGCACAAACAGACGTCCTGTCAATCTCAAACTCTGATCTGAACCCACCGTCCATCCTGCTGTGTCCTTCCCGCTACCAATGCGGTCCCGTATCATCTGAACCTCCTGATCAGCCCATTGAGCCTCTAATACGCATGCAATCAATGCAGGCTGTGAAGCTACAGAATATAAAGTCGCACCTCTCCCTGTCTCCCTGAGACACATATCAAACTCCCCAACAACCCTGAGCATATCCCATTCTCGTAGAGTCACAGAAGCTAACAAGCCATGAGATTTTCTGCTAAGTGCATCAGCTACGACATTTGCCTTCCCCGGGTGGTACAACAAATCAAAGTCGTAGTCTTCCAATAGCTCCATCCACCGTCGCTGGCGAAGATTCAGGTCTTTCTGTGAAAATAAGTATTTTAAGTTCTTGTGATCAGAAAAAACCTCGAAATGATCACCATATAGATAATGCCGCCATGTTTTCAAAGCGAAGACTACGGCTGCTAACTCCAGATCATTAGTCAGGCAATTCCTCTCATGTATCTTGAGCTGTCGCGAGCCGTAGGCTACAACCATGCCTTTCTGCATCAACACACAGCCCAACCCGTCAAGTGATGCATCGCAGTGTACTGTATACCCCAGACCTCGCTCAGGAATTATCAGAACCGGCGCACAGGTCAATCTCCTCTTCAGCTCCTAAAAAGCTGACTCGCAGGACTCGCTCCATACAAAACTGATTCCCTTGTGCGTAAGGCGCGTCATTGGTGCTGCCAGCCTAGAGAAGTCCTGCACAAACCGCCGATAATAACCCGTTAAATCGAGAAAACTACGGATCTCAAAAATGTTCCTCGGTCGCTGCCAATCCGTCACTGCATCAGTCTTCGTCGAGTCCACTGATACCCCATCCTTCGACACCACGTGTCCAAGGAATCTCACCTCTGACATCCAGAACTCGCACTTCTCGAACTTTGCATACAAGCGACGTTCTCTCAGAAGCTGCAAGACAACGTGCCAATGCACCTCATGCATCTCCCTCATGGGCAAATAAACTAGAATATCGTCTACAAACACGACCACAAAACTATCCAGGTAGGAGTGGAAAATAAGGTTCATCAGACCCATAAATGTAGCTGGAGCGTTCGTTAGACCGAACGGCACAACCAGAAACTCGTAATGACCATAGCGAGTCTGAAATGCGGTCTTCGCTATGTCCTCGTCCCTAATCCTCAGCTGGTGATATCCTGACCTCAAGTCAATCTTTGAAAAGAAGCGGGACCCCCTCAACTGATCAAATAAATCATCAATCCTAGGTATAGGATATCTATTCTTCACCGTCACCTGGTTCAGCTTTCTGTAGTCTATACATAGTCTTAGTGACCCATCCTTCTTCTTCACGAACAAAGCTGGTGCTCCCCACGGCGATGTGCTCAGCCGTACAAACCCTTTATCCAGTAACTCCTGCAATTGCACCTTGAGTTCATGCAACTCAGCAGGTGCAAAGCGATAAAATGGCATAAAGATAGGAGCAATTCCTGAAACAAGATCAATGGAGAACTCCACATCACAGCTCAGTAGAAACTCAAACAGATCGTCAAGAAAGACGTCCGGATAGTCACACACCACATGGGGTAACTCCTCTCGAACCTCATCTGGCATATCCAATCTGAGAGCAAAAAAGAGAGAACCCAAGTTCCCTCGAACTCGCGCGGCACCTAGTACAAACACCAAGCTCTCATCCTGATCACCCACAAAGTAGAAGCAGTCACAGATCAACACTCTCCGTCACTCACAATCTATATAGGCATGGTAGGTAGTCAGCCAGTCCATCCCTAGGATGACATCAAATGTGGTCATATCTAGAATGATAAAATCAAACTCTAAACAATGACCAGCGACCTCGAGTACGCAGGATCTACAGACAAGGCTCAGCGTCACACTTCCACTAACTGGGGTCTCCACATACAAGGTACTACCCAACCAGTCCATTTCTAACCCCAATGCAGATATAAATGCAGAGGATATAAATGAATATGATGCTTCCGTGTTTATAAGAACACTGGCCCATGATCTAAAGACTAGAAGAGTACCTCTGATCATGGCCGGAGTAACAGCAGCATCAGACACCACTAGTGCTTTGGAAGCACTGTGATCAGCAAGCACATAAGCCCTGGCCTGCAGCAGTCTGGTCTGTCCACCATAACTCTGAGTCGATGGATGCCTCACTGACTAAGTTGAAGCACCTCCCTTTGCAAACCTAGAAGTCTGAGCCCTAGGTTGTTGTGGAGCCTGTCGCATCTGCACAGAAGAAGCAACTGACGCTCCTGTCGTGTCCTGGACATTCCCTTCTCTGGGACACAGTCTGCGAATGTGTCCGGACTGACCACACCCAAAACAGATAGGTGGGTCTCTCGTCTGTGACTGGACGGGTACGAAACTCTGAGCCAGGCCCTTCTGTGGGCACGCAACTAAACGATGTCTCGACTGTCCGCATCTATAACAAATCAACCCTCTCTATTCTGGCCTTCCTGCCGAAGCCACTGAAGGTGTAGGTGCAGACGACTACGGCTGATAAGATCCAGTAAAACGAGAACTAGGTCCAGACGACCTCTGGCGCTTGTTCCCGAGCCTCTGATCCCCACTGCCCTGGTGACTCTCGCTCTCTCTAATCCTGCGACTGTCTGCCAACGAGTTCTCAACCCGGATAGCCGCTTCCACCAGTTTAATATATACCTCCACATCTAGAGATGTAACCCTATCCTTGATAGCAGGTTGAAGTCCCCTTTCAAACCTCTGAGTGTGCAACTCCTCAGTCGATACCATCTCATGTGCAAATCGCCAAAGATTCGCGAACTTGGCCTCATACTGGACCACAGACAAATTCCCCTGAACAAGGGAGAGGAACTCCTCTCAGTAAGTATCTCTCAAAGATCTCAGAAAATACTTCTCGAATAAGACTCTCGTAAAAGCAGTCCATGTCTCATCCACAGTGGTTTTGGCAAACTTTCACCACTCTCTAGAATCTTCTCGCAGTTGGAACACTGCCAACTTTATACGCAAAACATCATCCTCGATGTCCAGAGTATCAAAGATCGATGTGGTCACTTCCAACCACTCAGTAGCGACCTTTGGGTCTGGCTCCCCGGCAAAGATCCGAGGATCCAACTGTCGAAACTCCCGCATAGCTACAGAAGCCCTTGGCTCAGAAACCCGCACACTAGCCCTGATCACTTCTGCCATAGCTCGCATAGTGGCAAGCATCTCCTGGACAACATCAACACCGCCCACTTGTTCCTATGGGGCATGAACGTCATCCTCCTCTGGAACCTGAACATCTGGAACCTGATCATAAACACGACCTTGGTCACGGCCTCGACCATGACCCCGTCACCGCACTCCCCGCGTGGACATAATTCTATAGGAAGCAATATAAATAAGATAAGCTTTCTTACAACATGTTACTACGTAACAAGAACACATAATCATGCTATCACATAGCCACATAAGATCATATTAACACGTTTCACATACCGAGGAGAACTAACAAGACAGACTCATCCATTTGGATAACCTATTCAGATTCCCTGCTATAAAACACGTCGGCCAAACGCGCTTCTAACTTGGCTTCCAAATATGTTTAACCAAACGCCAGAAAGCAAGACTTATCAATCATGAGATTCCACCTCCATACCCACATATACACAATTATCATACTCAGAAAGCTATTTACATGTTATAAACCAACATTTAAACACATGCAAGTAAGCATACACAATTAACCTCACCATGTGATAAATTCCTTTTTTTCATGGCTCTTAGGTATTTGAACCCAGAACTCTGATACCAATTTGTCACGCCCCAAAACCTAAGGTCACGTGAAAAATCACCAAACACCAATTTTACAGAAAATAGATTTTCAAACATTCAAATCCACCTGTTGAAATCAAAGAAAAATCCAAAATGCATCTCTCAAGAACCGTAAATATCCTGTATAACATGCATAAGTATATTTCCTTATGGCGTACAAAACTGCATTCAAGAATCGGTATACCAAAAGGAAAACTATAAAATTCTTCCGCCACCACAAGCATCACCAGAGTTACACCTCTTCCCTATCATCACCTAAAAATAGTTTTACAAAAAACTCCACTCGTGAGCCAAAACCCAATAGAAACAGACTATGAAGCTGTAAAGCAGATAATATGCAATCACATGGTGGGAGCGAACTCAACCATAAATCCAAAATGGTTTTCCATCTAAAAACCCACAGGTTTTTCCCTCAGGCCATCACAAGCCTCCCAAATGGTTTTATTATCATAAAGCCTTGTTTCCATCCTTAAACCCATGAATTTGCAAATAATGTAAGTAAACCATCATCGTTAAGAAAAAACAGTAATCAAAACATTATTCCCTTGCAGAATGTACCATTATGGAATAAGAAGAGTAAGATCCTATGTACCGACTCAATCACAAGAGGATAGAGATAGCAACTATAGACCCCTGTTCAGTATCTAACCCCTATATATCTTGGGATTGCCTAGATACACACAGGTTCTATACGGAGCACCATGAACGTAACTACTCAATTTACGGGTTATGACCCCGAGGGAGCTGAGCACCCATCCGTCTCAATTTACGGGAACTAACCCGAATGACCTGAGTACCTACGCTGCGCACATTTTTGAACTTACACCGAGTGCGACTCGTGCCAAATACACGTCATTCCGGTACATCTAAATAATCTTCAAAAAACAGAACTGTAGCTCAACTACAAAACCTTTTTCTCCAAAATATATTATACATGTATTTAGATCCATCATTCAACAAGGAGATCACACAAAGTATTTTCAAAATATTTTATCCCGTTTTTAACAAGATATTTCAAAACCTGAGACTCAACCCCGAAGGCGAGCTCCAACCCTCCAAAACATAAAATGTTGAGATTTCCATCAAAATTCTCTATTTTTCAATAAAATCACCATTTTCAAGAACGCCCTTTGAAAATCATAAAATCACATGTCATATGATGTACTAAATCAAGAAAAGTGAAAAATATACTTTTTACCGAAAAAATCAAGGTTTAAACATAGATATGACATTTCATGCATTTTCTATCGGTGAAAAGGCATGCAATTACATATAACACCCTAATACAGCAGCAGGGTCTAGAATCCTACCTCGTTGGGTCAAAACTCGACACCTCGAAAGTCAAGTCTCGTCAGAATGAGAATCAGACCGGATGAGCGTGAAGCTAGCAACGTGAATAGCAGGGATCCACAAGCTGATCGTCGAAAACTAGGCTCGGGTGGATAAAAAATGTAGAGAGAAGGCAGGAAAAATGAAGAAAGAAGCTTTTCTCCAAACATTCCAGGGGCTGGAATACATATAGGCACCCCAAAAACACTGTTCAGTCGACTGAAGTACTGTTCAGTCGACTAAAGAGAGTACTTCAGTCGACTGAAGTGCCTCGAGAAACACAAACTGCCACAGTTAGTCAACCGAACCCCTTGGTTCAGTCGATCGAACTTAGCTGTCCAGTCGACTGAACCTCATAGTTTTCAACCCACTATTTTGTCTCAATTTTGGTGTTCTAAAACCAACCCAAATAAGCCTAGATAAAGTCCGAGAAAACTTAAAACACATCTATGCATGCTATTCTACTACCCAAAACATAAACCAAGTATCGATGATATATAACATGAAGGAAAAACACGTCAACATTTATATATATCAAAATTAACAAGGTTCGGGGTCTCACATGAAATGTCATTAACCTCCCATCTGATTTAATTTTTATATCAAATTAGTGGAATCGTTAACTTTTTGTTAAAAGTTAACGAAAAAAAATATTTAAAAATTAAAAAAAATAATAAAAAATTATTTTCTAATTATTTTTTGTGTTTGAAACATTTTATTATTATAATTATAAAATATTTTTTATTCTATTTTTATTTTTTATTAAAAAATAATGTTACTATTTTTTAGAAAAAATAAAAATAATAAAAAAATTGTCACTGTTTTTTAATAAAAAATAAAAATAAAATAAAAAATATTTTTTAATTATAATAATAAAATGTTTCAAACACAAAAAAATAATTAGAAAACAATTTTTTTATTATTTTAATTTTTTCTAAAAAACAGTAGCACTATTTTTTTAATAAAAAATATTTTGTAATTATAATAATAAAATGTTTCAAATACAAAAAATAATTAGAAAACAAATTTTTTATTATCTTTTTTATTTTTAAACAGTATTTTCATTAAAAGTTAACAAAAAAGTTGACAGTTAGACTAATTTGATACAAAAACTAAACCAGAAATGAGGTTAGTAACATTTCAGAAATTACGGGGAGATGATTAATATTTTCATTAACCTCGGGAGAGGTCAGTATAATTTACCCTTAATTATTCTATTGTTATTTTTACCTATAGTTTATTACATTATAAATATATCATTAGCATCTGCTATATATATATATTTTCTTCAATTTCACACTATATTTTTTTACATATACATATATTTTACTTATTTCTTTTTTTTCATATATATATAACAAATCAATAAGAATCCATAATATAAAAGCAACATCATTAGCCATTTTTTATTTTTATTACAACAATTTTTTATCTCGTGATATACACACTAAAATCACGAGATGTCAGTTTAACATAATTTTATAGACAATTTTATTATTATTATTTTTTTGATAGGTGAGCTTATTACAACTACTTCAAACTTTCTTTTCATCATTTGTTCACATATTCTTTCAATTATGCACCAGACTCGGCATCCCAACCATCATATTTTATGGGATAGTACTCTTCAAAATAGTAGTCAAAACCCCACTCTCCCATCCCCTCATGTGGTGCATATACTAGTGTGGGTGTGGGTGTGGGTGTGGGTG